>CAUYSK010013003.1:0-15405 GCA_963575035.1 Avahi laniger
TAGCTCACAGCAACCTCAAACTCCTGGGCTCAAGTGATCCTCCTGCCTCAGCCTCCCAAGTAGCTGGGACTACAGGCATGTGCCACCATGCCCGGCTAATTTTTTCTATATATTTTTAGTTGTCCAATTAATTTCTTTCTAATTTTAGTAGAGACGAGGTCTCGCTCTTGCTCAGGCCGTTTCGAACTCCTGAGCTCAAACAATCCACCCACCTCGGCCTCCCAGAGAGCTAGGATTACAGGCGTGAGCCACCACACCCGGCCTGTTGCTGGCATCTTTTACTCCCTAATCTGTGTTTACATGGCACTGAAAATCAGCTCTCCCTGGTGCCAGGCTTTGTTCCTCCTCAGCACTCTGGCACCATTGGCAGAGAACACTTCCCCAGTCTCTTCCACACAGTACAGCCCTACATGTTTTATTGCCCAGCTGTTTTCTAGAACACGTTTCTTTTTTTTTTTTTTTTTGAGACAGAGTCTTGCTTTGTTGCTGGGCTAGAGTGCCATCGCGTCAATCTAGCTCACAGCAACCTCAAACTCCTGGGCTCAAGCGATCCTCCTGCCTCAGCCTCCCAAGTAGCTGGGACTACAGGTATGCACCACCATGCCCAGCTGATTTTTTCTATATATATTTTTAGTTGTGCAGATAATTTCTTTCTATTTTTAGTAGAGACGGGGTCTCACTCTTTCTCAGGCTGGTCTTGAACTCCTGACCTTGAGCGATCCTCTGGCCTCGACCTCCCAGAGTGCTAGGATTACAGGTATGAGCCACCATGCCCAGCCTAGAACATGTTTCTTGAGACATGGACTGTACAGAATGCTGGAGTTGGGAGTCTTAATCATTTGTGTTCCCATTTCCAGATCCACAGAACTCAAAAAGCGTCTGGTATTGTTCCTTAACTGTTTTCCTGTTTGTAGTTCTTATCCCCTCCCCCAGAATAAGCTCCCACAATATGAGGTTTGTTTCCTCAATTTATTTTCTACCCTCTCTTAGCAAGTTGCATTTTGTTCATTATATAGTGAGAAAAACCTCTTACCTTCTTCTGTTTGACATTAAGTGCTTTTCTGTTAAAAGCTGGAAGAAATGATAAGGAACTAAAGTAATCTGAGAGAGACTAGTGGTCAAAGGGAGATGTCAAGCATCTATGTAAGCAATCTTAGGAAACAATTCAGAAGCTCAGTGGAATTGAGCCTGTGTCAGAATGAAACGGAATACTTCTTTCCAGGGAAGTGGTAGACATTGTAACTAAAAAATGATTTTCATTATCAAAGAGGCCTAGAAAAATCAAACAAGTTCCTTTTAATAAAGTCGTGGAGATATCTTATTTACCCTCCTCATGACCTAGAGGTTCAGCAAGAGTTTCCAAATCAGATGTAATTGTTAAAGGAGAATTGTCTGTGAAGGTTAAAGCCAGGGTATATATTTACCTCATCTGAATGATATGCCACAGGGTCCTCAATAGGAGTTTGAGATTAGACTCATTAACAGCACCCCAAAATGCTGTCTTTTCAGGCTTTTGGAGAGATCATGACTGCTTGGGATGCTGTGCCTTTGAATCTGCAAGATTTTAAAGAATGTGTTGTTCTGGGGGTATTGGTTTATCTGTCTAGAACCATGTGTTTTAACCTTTATTTCATTATTGTCTCCTAAGGAAACTTTTAAGACATTTTTTTCCCTAATCATCTCTTCTCCCATGAAATTTTAATATCACATATATAATATGTATCTGTTTATATGCTCTGGCACTTTGGACAGGAACAAATGATTGTACTAAGATTTTTTTTTGCCCCCATGAACCAATTTTTACCCCCATGGATAATATTGCCCATGTTGACAATGTATAATCTAGAAGTATCATCATCTTGGAAATGACTGTTACTTGTGCTTTTCCTTAAAAATTGAAACTGAGACAAAGACAAGGACTATCAATAAACTAATGTTGAAAAAAGTCTTCTAATGCGGTGGATGGCAGCAACTGGCAAAGAGTGGAAAGAGTACTTTCCCCATATTTCATGGCTTGTATGGAGGACATTTTTCTCTCTAAACAATCTTGATCATTTGAGGAAAGAATAGGGAAATGCCAGGACTAGCAGAGCAATAAAAGCAACTCTTTATAAGAAAACAAAAAAAGTAAAGTTCACCAGACGCTTTTGCAGTGATGTGCAGAGAAGGAAGACTAGGTGATACTGAAGAATCGTTATAAATGAATATAAAATTGTCCATTGTTCCAAGACTGGTAAGCTCTAGCAAGTTCAGTTTCTCAAAGTAAGAGTTGACTTGCAGCAGAGAATACCATTTAGGTTATCTAGCATACAAGAATGTTCTATTCTCTCAAGAGGGTTTGACTGTCTGATCAAAAGGGTGGTTGTGTATGAAATGCACCTCAAAAGGAGGAGGAGGAAATGACATGTTCATGTAAATGAAATACAACTGCAAATTAAAGTGTCACCCTGTTTAAAAAAAATCCATTTTTTATTTAATTGGTTACCAGGGAAAAAAATGTCATACAGAAGTGTATATCTCAGAGAAAGTTAAACCATGAGATGTTACAAGTGAATCTGGATTCAAGGAAGTTCTTGGCAGGGGTGGGGGGGGTGATTATAAAAGATTGCCTTAATAAAAATATTCTGATGATGTGAAGCTAGGCTCATAAATTTCTGCTGTGTTACATGCCAGGGGGCCAGAAGAGATTAACAAATATTACCTCATTTGTTCTTTACTGTCTCTCTCTCTATCCAATCAGCTGTATGTTAGCTACCTCTTCTCTGGAGGAAGCCTGCTTTTGAGATGTTTTATTAGCAAGAAGGTCATATACAAAGGAGCTTTATCTCAGAAAGCACTGCTTACTACCAAGGCATCCAGGGACTGAAATGCTCCTGGCTTTTCTGTGCTAATGGTATCCTCTCATTTTTCACTTTTATTTTCCCACATTTTTATGAAAACTCATCTGTCTGTTAGATTATGAGCCTACCAGAAGAGTGTATGGACACTACTTGCCACACTGGTGGTGCTAAATAAATGTAATAATGGGAGACGCTGATGAATGGGATTATATTTCCACGTAACATTGTTCCCTGAGAAACACGTCTGGTTTCTCTTTGAGACAAAGACTTGCCAGATGGGACTCGTCAGTGTTCTTCAGCCTTAGTTGTAACTCTTCCTCTTCTCCCTCTGCTACTAATCCCAGTATTGTTTTTTGTTCTGCAATGGAAACACGTAAATAAATAATATGATGTGCTCCTTTTGTCTTCTCACTCACCAGGGGCAGTGATCGGTGATGGACAGTCTGCTGTGGCCAGTAACATTGCCAATACAACCTACCGGCTCCAGTGGTGGGACTTCACTAAGTTTGACCTCCCAGAAATCAGTAATGGTAAGCCAATGTAGGATGGGAGTATTAGTGGAAGGGTGAGCCAGAACTCAAAATTTGTGTAGCACTGGATTTTTCATCATCTCATTGAGCAGTTGATAGCCATGTGACGTTTCTCCATCTATTCTGCAACTTTCAATTAAGCAATTCAGCAAACAAGTCTTGAGCACCCACCCTGACCAGCAAACAATGTTAGGTACTGAGGTCTCTGCCCTGAAGAGTTTGTGGACTAACAGTTCATTGGCCGAAACCTAAAAGTTTAGGTAGAACTGAGAGGAGGAGAAAGAGAAGGGTGTACAGAACTGAGAGCTAGACCTTGTGACCCTTTAGCAAAGACTGTAGTGATGTTCATTAAACTCATTGATTAATCTAGATCTCAATGGACCAAAGTGAATGGTATGGTTAATATCTGATTTACAGACATGTCTATCTAACAGTTCAGTTTCCTTGCTTCTAGAGAAGTATGCAGTCCCATGTCCCAGTTGTTCTATCGGAATCACATTTTAGACATTTCGCTTTCTATCTAATGAAGGACCCTCTCTTACACATTCCTAAGAGTGGTAGTCAGCCTCTGCTTGAATACTAATGATGATAGACCACATTGTTTGACAAGATGACCTATCACTGCTAAATTTCTGTTAAAATGTTCTTGTTCTGAGCCACCATTTCCCTCGTTACTTTCTCCCATTGGTCCTACTTCTATATCTGAATTACCGTAGAATAAGTCTAATGACAGTCTTCCAACTATTTTAAGATAAACTGCTATTTCCCTTTCTTTTTGGGCAAAACTTCCTTAGATTCCTTTTACTGATCTGGTTTCCAAATTCATGACAATTCTGCCGGTCTTCCCTTTTAAATTTGAGGGGGCCAGAAAAGAATGGAAAACTCTAGATGTGAGCTGCTTAATACCTAATGTGGTGATGCTTTGGACAGTATTAGTTCAGCCTATGATTACAGCAGCTTTTTCAGAAGCCACTATTGAGTTTTCAGTCACTTAAAATTACTTGATAATTGTTATTAAACCAGGACTCAACCATCCTGTAATTAGTTGTACAGCTTAAATCTTTTAAAAACCAAAGCAAGTTTTTGTGTTTGTTTCTATTAAATTTCATCTTAGTGTCAATTGTAGTTCCTAGTTCCTGCCTCTCAATATCTATTTGAACTTTGATTTAGTCCTACTTGCTCAATTTTACCATCATCTACTAATTTGATAAAAAATACTTTTCTGTCTTCCTTCAGATTGTTAGCAAAAATGGTGAATCAGTCAGGACATTTGCACCACGCCTTGTGGTATGTTACTGTGGACTTCCTCTGTGTTGATTTTGGTTCATGAATTAGAACCCTGGACGTGGTTGTTGACATCTAAAGCCCACCCCTTTTCTATCTTGTCTGTAGGGTAAGAGTTTGTCACATGCCTTAAAATGATTAAGATATTCTCTGTCTGTGGCATTTCCTGATATTACCAGTCTCGGTATCTTTATCAGACAAGGAAAATGAGGTTAATTTTTCATTCCTGTTTTCAGTGAAACCTCGGTAGCAATCATCCATTTCTTTCTAAGTGCTTATAAGCCACATATCCAATAATCTGTTTTTTAATTGTGCTGGGAATCAACTGCAACCCACCTTTTCCCTTTTGGAAATTCAAGTTTGCTTGTTCATCTCTAGATTTCTGTTCCAGATCTTGTTGGCCATATTTATTTAAATTAATTTTGTTTTGTCCCTTTGTTTCTTTCATTGTCATCTGAAGTAGATAATACATTTACCATTCAAAAATTTTAGAAATATAAAAGGATAATACAGTAAGAATCCTCCTAATCCTGCTCCCAGTCACCCACTGCCCCTCCCCATAGGCAACCACCATTAGCAGTTTCTTGTGTATCTTTTCAAGCATACTGTATGTATATATAAGCAAACGCAAATTTATGTTTTTCCACCTTTTATTTAACTCAAATTCATACTCTTTTGTACTTTCTACACTTTCTTTACTTTGCAGTCTATCTCAGTGATATTTCTATATCATTATATAAAGAGAATTTACTTGTTCTTTTTTTATGACTGCCTATTATTGCATTGTATGAATATATCATAATTTTTTAACAGTCTCCTATGAAAGACTTTTAAGTTGTTTTCACTCTTTTGCTCTGTAAACTGCTGCAATTTGTTGTTTTGCCCATGTACAAGTGTATACCTATAGAATACATTCCTAGAAATGGAACTGCAGGGAGGAAGAATGTGTGCATATGTACTTTTGGCAGCTGTTGCCATACCACACTCTATAAATATAGAATATAAATATAGAAAATATAAAATATATTTATATTTTCTATATTTATATTCCAACCTGCAGTTCATGAGAGTGCCTGATTCCCTACACCAGTGGTCTCCAACCTTTTTGGCACTAGGGACCGGTTTCATTGAAGACAATTTTTTCACTGACCAGGGTGAGGGTGTGGGGGATGATTTGGGGATGATTCAAGTGTATCACATTTATTGTGCAGTCAAACCTCTCTGCTAATGATAATCTGTATTTGCAGTCACTTCCTGGTGCTAGCATTACTGCCTCAGCTCCACCTCAGGTCATCAGATATTAGATTCTCATAAGGAGCACACAACCTAGATCCCTCACATGCACAGTTTACAGTAGGGTTCGTGCTCCTATGAGAATCTAATGCTGTTGCTGATCTGACAGGAGGTGGAGCTTAGGCAGTGATGCGAGTTATGGGGAGTGAGTGATGGGGAGCGGCTGTAAATACAGACGAAGCTTCACTCCCTTACCTGAAGTTCACATCCTACTGTGTAGTCCTGTTTCTGACAGGCCACAGACTGGTCTCAGCCCAGGGTTTGGGAGACCACAGCCCTAAACTATCACTGATAGATTGTGCTGTCAACTTATTGGATATTTGCAAATCTGATAGGTAAAACGTAGCATATGTATACTTTAAATTTGTATTTCTCATGTCACAAATGAGGCTGTGTGCCTGTTCATGTATGTAGCCATTTATGTTGCCTTTTATTGACCTGTCCATGTGCTTTACCTATTTTTCTATTGTGTTACTGGTCTTTTCCTTAGCAATTCTACAGGAGTGCTTTGTAAATCGAAAATTAACTTATAAAGGGAGTTTCCTACTTGTCATTTGTCTTTTGACTTTGCTGAAGGTTATTTTTGTCATAGAACTTATTTTAAGTAGTCAGAATTATACAACTTTCCTTTTATGGTTCCTAGGTTTTGTGTCATCATTAGAAAGATCATTTAGAACTTTTATACTTTCATTTTCTATATTTCAATCTTTGCTTTACTAGGAAATTAAACTAAATCCCAAATAAGCAATTTTTCTCCCATATGGCTATTTGCTTGTTCTAACCAATTAATAATCCATTTGTCTCCATTGATTTGGGATGTCAGTTTCATCATACTATTAATTTCTTGTGCGTATTTATTAATAGATATATTTCTGGACTGTCTTGTTCCAGTGATCTGTCTGATTATTCATGTGAAAGTTCCATGTGGGTTTAACTTTTGAGGCTTTATATTGTTATTTTTTAATCCAGATTTTTCTACCTACTCTTGGATTTTATTTTTCTATATGGACATTAAAACCACCTTTTTATTACCCCTCCAGTCCTGTTAGTATAATTATTACCATTGCATTAAATTTATAAATTAAGGAGATTTAATGTTTTTATGATATCTTCTTATCTAAGAATATGGTATGATTTTCAGTTTCTCCAAGTCTCTCTTGTATTCTTAGGAATGTTTTAAAGTCTTCTTCATATAGATCCTAAACATTTCTTACATTTATTGATGTTAAGTTTATTTTAAAAATCCTACTACCTTACTGAATTTGTTTACTGATTATAGTAGCTACTTAGTTAAATCTCATGGATTTTCTAGGTATGTTATCTGGAAATAATTTACTTCCTGTATTCCAATTTTCACACCTCTGATTTCTTTCTCTTGTCTAAATGTATTGACTGTTAACATCAGAACAATGTTAAATAATAATGTTGATGGTGAGCATCTTCATATTATTCCTGACTTTAGTGGAAAGCCCTTTTCCCCCCATTAAGCATATTGCTGGCTTTTGCGTTGAACTAGAACTAGTTTATCATTTTAAAGAAGTATCCATTCCTATTTTATTGAGTTTTTATCAAGAATGGATATTGAACTTATTCATGCCTTTTCAGCATCAGGGAAGATGATCATATGTATTTTCTTCTCCTTAGATCCAATAATATCAATTATATTAATGTATAATACTGAACTCATCCTTACATTTCTTGGATAAACTCTACCTGGTCATCGTGTATTCTTTAATGTTAAAATCCTTTAATTTAGCTTGCTAATAATTTACTTAGAATTTTTTCACTGATATTAATAAGTGAGATGGATATGTGCTTTTCTTTTTTATAAAATCTCTGTGGGTTTGATATCAATGTTATGCTTGTGTTATAAATATACTTTGGAAATTTTTCTTCTTTTTCTATTGTCTGTAACAGTGTTAGAATTACTTGCACTTTTTATACCGTAAAGGTTTGGGCCTGATGCTTTTTGTTTTCCCATGAACATAGGGAAAAGGCAGTTCTTTGATAACTTTCTCTGTCAACTGAGACTGTTTAAGTATATGAACTCTTGAGCTACACTGTCCAGGTTCACATCTCAGCTCAGCCGTCTTCTAGCAGTGTGACCGTGTTTACTTCATCTCCCTATACCTTAGTTTCCTTATCTATAAAATAGGGATTATGATAGTGTGAACCTTCAGAATTGTGAGAATTACATATTAATACATGTCATGCATTCTGAACAGTACCTGGAACTTACTATAGTAAACCATCAGTAAGTGTTAGCTATTTTTATCATGTCTTTTTCTTAGAAATGGCATCATGATTTGAGAGTATGGCCATAATTCTGAAGTCACAACTGCTGCCATTTTTAGTACCCTTAGATAGGAAGTTCCCGTCTCTGGAGAGTGGTATCCACAAGCTAGATGCTCTTTTAACCTGTTGCCTCATCTGTGATGGGCTTCTAATCCCTCTTAAGTGTGTTATTGCTACCTAGTTAAAGATCATTTTTCCTGATAAGAAAAAAAACAAAAAAATTTAGAAGAATGTAGGCATTGGCTGTGTTGCTAGCATAGCTTATAAGGCCTTTTTGATTGTCCTTAACATTTTTTTTGGAATGAGTCTCAACTCATTCAGACTACAGTTTCCTATCATTCTCCTTTATATTCGTCATTAGTTCTGTGTTCCTTCTTCCATCTTTTGAACATGGTTCTTGTAGAATCTGAGCAGATCAGAGAGTATCATGTGCAACCAGAATGGCTCATTTAGTTGTGGCTCGCCTTTCTCCCTCATTTAAATCATTTGTGAGAATTCTTCTTAAAAGTGCCTTGTTTTTCTTAAAGTTTTAGCCTCAAGGCCGGGCGTGGTGGCTCATGCTTGTAATCCTAGCTCTCTGGGAGGCCAAGGCGGGCGGATTGTTTGAGCTCAGGAGTTCAAAACCAGCCAGAGCAAGAGTGAGACCCCGTCTCTACCAAAAATAGAAAGAAATTAATTGGACAACTAAAAATATATATTAAAAAAAAACTAGCCGGGCATGGTGGCACATGCCTGTAGTCCCAGCTACTCGGGAGGCTGAGGCAGGAGGATCACTTGAGCCCAGGAGTTTGAGGTTGCTGTGAGCTAAGATGACCCCCCGGCATTCTAGCCCGGCAACACAGTGAGACTCTGTCTCCAAAAAAAAAAAAAAGTTTTAGCCTCAGGAAAAACCTGAATCCTAGGAGTTTAGGACACATATGACTGAAAATAGCCAATGTTCCTTTCCATGATATTACCCTCCAATTTTACCTAAGGTTCCTCTTATTAGCTCTTAACTGTGTTTCCTTGTTGGTCTGAATGAAGTCGAAAAAGTTAGTTTTGAACTTCACTTTTGATAGATTCAGTTATCAGTAGAGTATGTTGGGAATCTGTTTTGCTGTAAGATTTATCTCTGAAAGTCACCTGCTTCCCAGTGGAGGCTAGTGTTTGGCTTTGCAACAGCTGGTGCCTGGGAGCCACTGGTCCTGAGTTTTACTTATGGACTCAGTAGCTGCCAAGTTCTTGGTCCTCTGACTTAGTTGAATGGTATTTAACCCTTTTCTGGAGTTAGGCTAAAGATTCTTGCCATCTGTTTCTCTTACTTGGGATGCAGGATTAATAAATTACTATCTGTAAAGAGTTTAGAAGTTTGTGAATAAGCCTTCATATACACAGATAATTTTGATCCACTTTCATGAAAAAATTAGCACATTAGATTCACTGTGATTTTGAAGAGTAAACTCTTGTTGGGTGAATGGCATTAGTCAATAGGGTGTCATGCCACAATAGGCCTTAAGAAACCCAGCAGATGAGTGATGTGGGACAGACTGCACCACAGCGGATATGGTGACTGATGCCTTCAGGGAGTGCTTACAGTGTCATCTGGAGCTCTGTACAGGTCTTATTCTGAAATCTGAAGGGCCCAGAGATAGCCAAGAGGAAATTTTCCAGCTGATTTAAACCCCCTTGGGTTTTCCAAATCGATATCTAATGTATTTGCAAAAGCACTGCAACTGCTAATCGCTCCCATGGCCTCATCTGGCCAGCCAGCAACAGGCTACAAATCAATCTTTGTACAAGGTGTTTGTTTATAATTTATGACGCTGATAGGAAGGCAGAGCCATCTGCTCCTCCAGGCATCAGTATTTTTCTAACCCCTCCCATTCCCTGCTAGGGCATTTTCACTTGGAAATCATTTCTAATTGGGAGGAGATTATATTGCAGACTCTGGAACATGGTTTCCTGCTGGTTCCCGCATCATTTTTTCTCCCCCTGGAGCTGCCCCCTGAAGTTCTTCAGCAGTTTTGATTTGAAAATCCTTTTCTCTTCTAGTCTTTGTTTCCATTCTAAGCAGTCCAGCTAACTGCCCCATCATCCTTTCCAATATGTGTTTTGCATTTAAGTGAAAGCCAGTTGCTGGAGCTACAGCTCAGGGATCAAGAACTGTTTGATAAGGCAGCAGTTCTGAAGCCTGATCCCAGACCAGCAGCATCTGAGACACCTGGGAACTTGTTAGAAATGCAAATTCTCAGGCCCTGCCCCAGCATTCTATGCTTTAATAAGCCCTTCAGGTGATTCTTAAGCATGCTAAAGTTTGTGAACTTCTGTGGTAAGGCAAGGAATGCAGCACAACAAAGATTTCTAGTGGTGTGGAAGCTGCTAATATCTTAGACTGTATTTCACTTCCCCCTTTTCTCTCTACCTGCTTATATTGTCGAATCCAAAAACGATGATTTGTCCTTTGTCACTAGTACATTACTTTCCTATGGCCAAAAAAACAAGTAATAGAGATCCAAGAAATCTAGTCCATGTTAATTAACTCATCAAAATTTCAGCCTTATGCGAGGAAGCTGCACAAGTGAATTGAAGCAGTGACACTCACCGTCACCATCATAACTGAACATTTCCATTTCCACATGGGAAATTAATAGACAAAAAGCGGCAAATGTAAGTTGCTAATTGGAGCTTTGAAATAAAAAGAATGTTGTAAACGTACCACCTGATGCTCACTGAAATGGAGATTCCAAATCACTCTATACTTACCACATCCCTTTCATTACAGTAGAAGTGAAACCCTAGATCACTAGCTGCAAAATTTCTGAAGCTGAATATGCTGCCAGAGAAGCTGTTATGATTTTCATTATTCTCTTTTCATTTATTATTTGCATATTTCTCTGAGCTCATTGCGTAGCCAGGAGCAATTGTGAAATTAGGTGGAGTTAGGGGAGGTGGCAAAATTTGGGAGATGGCCATTGACTTAGAATCATCATCATATAATACAAACACAAACATTGTGGCCTGGATTTGAGGCTGACAAAATGTTTTTTGCTTATATGCCCAGTTTTTCAGGGGTTCAGAGCCACACTTTCCAGAAGAACAACCTTCCTTGTACTCTGCTCCCCAGCCCTGTCCCAGTAAACAGCTAAATGCTTTTTTTGTGTTGGTAAGGAGTTTTTAGGGTCATTATAGCCTTCTGTATGTTTGGCCAAAATACACGTTAACGTACATGAGTTATATCTATGTTAACAGCAAGATAGAAAAGCCTGCTTTGATAAAATATGGTGCATTTTTTGAGACATTAAACATGAATAAAATGGTACCTGTGCAAAGCTGTCTTAAAATCCATAGAGTCCCATCTCCTTCTTTATTTATTTTCATGTCCTACTTAATATTTACGATTTTTTTACTTTCTCTCCCTGCCTTTGGTTGTTAGAGTCCAAATTGTTAATTTCTTTTTATCTTTCTGAGCATTGTGCCAACCTCAAAGCTAGAGAACCAAGATAAATTCACTTCTGAAGCTTCCCCCAATATCTCTATCCCCAAGTGGAATCGTGTTGATCAAGAGAAGGAGAGGGAAATTGTCATTTTTTGGGCAAAGGGCTTGAGACCCTGAGTAAGTAGCAGACAGTCCCAGTACTAACTAGATAATCCAGCCATGCAGGCTAGAGCAGATGGCAGGTTGGGAACTGAGCAATACAGAGGCCTAATGGGGATAGCAATGAGTATTTGGATGTCATTATTTTATTAGTTAGCAAACAGAACGATCCTTGTGGTCCCTCCTCAGTTTTATGTGTAATAGTGCTGTAGGTGACAGCCCCCGAGAGTTGGCACAATAGCCTAATCAATGTGTTCTGATGCCTTTTTTTATCTACACTGTCATCTCTGTAGCTTCATTGATGCACAAGGAAACGGGGGACAAATAAAGAGTTTTATAAATCACTCTGAGTGCCTGATCCCACATGCTTCGAAGCCCCTGAAAAAGCAATTTTTTCTTTTATTTTCCTTGAGGTAATTTATTTGGGAAACTTGCCCTTGTCTTTTTGTGTGTGTGTGTGTCTTACTGGAGTAGCTCACCTGGAATCTGGTGAGGGCAGCTGAGCTTGGCTTTCTTAAATTTACCATGATGCCTCGGATGGTGGATATCTCCTTCAAATGAGAGAAAGAATAAAAAGTCTTTTACATGTAGTAGATCTGAATGAGACAAAGCCCAGTGGAGCTTGGTCTGTTTGAATTTGTTGTGAGTTTTGCCTGTGGCCATGATGTGGGCTCTCATGTTCCAGGCTCACATCAAGGGTAAGCTACTTCCTCTTGGCAGAGAATCACATAATGGAACTTGGAGAAGGATTCAAATAAAAACAGAAACAAAGCATGTAGGCCCAGAGCCAGTGTGGGCTAACATCTCATTGGTCCTGCCCTGTGGAGTGGATTCTCTTCACCGGCAGACATTCCTCCACCCTCTGTCTTGCTACCTCAGCAGGCTGAGCCATGCTGCCTCGGCTACCCTGTGCTTTATCCTCAGCAACTTCTAAGTGCAGACCAGAGCTGCCCATAGACATTGGTTGACAATGTGGATAACCATAGAGCATAGTGAGAAATGAACAAAGCCCTAGTCATCCAGTCAGTGCTGGACCGTTTCTCTTTATCCTCTCTCGGTGGAGTTAGAGATTAGTGTTAGTAGGGAGCTGTCCAGAAGACTAATGTTCTAGTTCTCTTTCTTTTAAATGAGAAAGTAAAACACAAATTTGTGAAATGACTTTCTTCTCCAAGGTAACATATCAGGTGTTGAGTAAGAATCCCACCCTAAGAAAGCTCTACCTATATCACCTTTTTCTTGGAATCACTGAGTTTGCATTCTCATTTATCTTAGTTTTGATCTTTGGACAATAACAGCTGTTGAGTGGCTCTCTAGGAACAATTTTTAATAACCTTTTCCTTATCTAATCTCTCAAATAGTGTTTCCTAAATGTGAACTAAGACTCAGCAGGTGGTTGTGGTGGTGTTGACTGTTCCATAGTTTCCTATTAAAGAGGTAAAAGAGACATATTTTTCCTGCCTCTTGTGTTTCTTGTTCATTTTGACATTTTAGTTTGAATGACAGGGCATCCTTTAGCATTTCTAGAGAAGGTTCAGGCCTTTACGAAGGCCCTAAAAATTTTGGCCCCAGAATTTTCACAGCTTTAACTCCAAACTTTTTTATTCTCTTTTCCTTCTTTGATGCAGCCTCCGTGAATGTGCTGGTGCAGAACTGCAAGATCTACAATGATGCCAGCTGTGACATCTCCGCAGATGGCCAACTCCTGGCAGCTTTCATCCCTAGCAGCCAGAGGGGCTTTCCTGATGAAGGCATCCTGGCGGTGTACTCCCTAGCCCCCCATAACCTGGGTGAAATGCTCTATACCAAGCGATTTGGTAAGGGATAGGAAGCCCAACCTAATGACAGAGGGACACTCGTGCCTTGGCATGGGCATTCCCATGCCAAGCTGTGTGTGAGGCGCAGCTTAGGTGGGAGTAACGGTCACATACTGCCCCTGCCTTCACTGGGGCACAGGCCAGAGAAAGATTGCTTTGTGGAGTCCTGGCTAGTAGCATTGCAAAAGAATCTCAGAAATAGAGTCTTCCCTGCCATGATAGCATCTCACTAGCATGCATCTGTTATGATGACCAGGAATAAGGGAGGAGCTTTTGGTCATGGCTTGGGGAATTGGACACACACATGCACCACAAGATGGTTTGCCACTGTGTATTTAAAAACCCCAGAAATGTGTGTGTTCTTTGATCCATCCATCCCATGTCTAAGAAAATAATCAGAAAACTATGCAAAGATTACCATATGAGTATGTTTACAGCTGTGTTATTTATCATATAGAAAAATGTTAAATTATTACTTTAAGAATTTTTTAAAGAGTTTCTTAAATAAGTGATGGTGCAGTGTTAGTGTACAATTGGCCTTTAAAATGCTCTTACAGAATATTTAATGATGGAAAAAGGTTCATAATGTATTAAGTGAAAAAAGTAGATTTCAAAGTATTTACAGCAGGATACCAATTTTTTTAAATGGGTTATATGATAACAATGATTAGCATTTATTAAGTGCTTTCTATATGTCGAACACTGTACACATTATATATATACCTTTGCATTATGCTCTTCACTACAATCCTATGAGATAATCCCAGGATAAACAAATGAATATGAAGATTTGAGGAAAAGACAAAAGACTAAGAATGAAAGTTGTATCCTTGGAATGGCAAGAATTCTGGGAAACGTCTCTCTGTTCTCTTGGCCCTCAGGTCCCAATGCCATTTCGGTGAGCCTGTCCCCAATGGGCCGATATGTAATGGTGGGCTTGGCCTCACGAAGGATCCTGCTGCATCCCTCCACAGAACACATGGTGGCCCAGGTCTTCAGGCTGCAACAGGCCCATGGTGGCGAGACCTCCATGAGGGTGAGTGCCATCGCTTGCACCTCCACTGTGTGGCAGCTCTCCTAGGCTTGGCAGGGTAATGAAGGACAACAGTGTGGCCTCCCAGTGACGACCAAAGCTATCATGGTCATAGGAGTAAGGAAGGACTCAAATCCAACCCTTCTGTGACCAACAGGCTTCATTTTTGGAACACTGGACTTTTAAAAGGCCAGGGCTGTCTCATACCCTAGATTATGTGCTGGGTTCCCCAGAGGCCTGAAAGTTTTTTCAGGTAAAGAATAAACTGAGAGGCCGGGCGCGGTGGCTCACGCCTGTAATCCTAGCACTCTGGGAGGCCGAGGTGGGCGGATCGTTCTGAGCTCAGGAGTACGAGACCAGCCTGAGCAAGAGCGAGACCCCGTCTCTACCAAAAATAGAAAGAAATTAATTGGACAGCTAAAAATATATATAGAAAAAATTAGCCGGGCATGGTGGCTCATGCTTGTAGTCTCAGCTACTTGGGAGGCTGAGACAGTAGGATCGCTTGAGTCCAGGAGTTTGAGGTTGCTGTGAGCTTGACTGACGCCACGGCACTCGCTCCAGGCAAGAGAGTGAGACTCTGTCTCAAAAAAAAAAAAAAAAAAGAAACAATCAACAAAATGAAAAGGCAGCTTATGGATTGGGAGAAAATATTTGCAAACTAAATATCTAATTAAGGGGTTAATATCTAAAATATATAAGGAACACATACAACTCAATAGCAAAAGTAATAATAACCCAA
>CAUYSK010013005.1:0-43789 GCA_963575035.1 Avahi laniger
CCCTGAGCCCTACCTTCAATGCAGCCATCAGAGTCTCCCAACTGTGACAGATGACGGTGCGGGGGTGGCAGGGACACCAAGATATCAAAGTCCTCAGTCCCTGGGGCAGCAACAGGTAGGACCTGGGGTGGCCAGAGCTCGCCGACCATGGCCTGTGGCCCCAGCGAGCCTCATCGATTTAACGCGAGGGCGCTGTACCAGTATTACCATACGCGTCTAAGCCGTGATCGGGAGAGAGTGAGAAGCACTGAACATCCCAGCTCTGCTGCCTGATACAAAGGGTCCTTCGTGGTCAGCCCTGGGTCTGCCTTGCTCAGTCTCGGTGTCCTCTCTCTCCCCTGCACCCGTCTCTGCCTTTCCCACTCGAGCACCCCCAGGGGCAAAATCAGTGGGGTGGAGTCGGGGTTGCGAAGTGCAACGCCTGATCCTGTAATACGGTTTCCCGGCAACACTGCTTTGACCGGTCCTGGCCGTCCGTTCAGCTGGTCTTTCACAGATACTTTACTGAGCACCTCGGATTGGCCAGGCACCGTCGCAGGCGCCAGGAGCCCCAAGGTGGTGGAAAGAGACAAAACCCCTGTCCTCGTGAGGCTTCCACGCACATACAAGCGTGGAAAGATGTCTGCGACGATGTCGACCAAAAGTGGGAGAACTGGAGATCATCTTTACACTTTCTGCTTTGTAATTTTCTGTATTTATTGATTTCTTTAAAAGGAGCATGTTTCATTTTTACCAAAAAAAAAAGAAAAAGTGACTTTTCTTGAAACAACAACCACAAACAAAGAAAGCGCACAGGGCAGGATGCTAACAGTGATTAATTCACCGTGGTGCGCATATGCATGATTATTCGCTTATTTGTTCTTGTGCACACTGTGCTTTTGAAATCCCCTAACCAGTTTTTGAATTAAAAGAAAAAAAAAAGCCAGGACAGGGGAAAAGTGAATTCTTTGGAACTGGCGGTGAATCAGCCGCAAAGTCAGGGGTGACAGAGAGATTTTTTTCCCTCCTACTCTGCACAGTAACCGCAGCATTGACGCCTCACTCCAGGGCACAGATGTGTCTGTGGGAAAGCTGGGATTAGCGTCCCCTCGCTCTGTGGGGCTTTCTCTAAACCACCTTTTTGTGGCCTTAATTCCATGAATACAAACAATAATTACCAACCTAAGTAGATTACTTAGCCTGGCTTAGACGCCTCTGGGTCCCTGAGTGAGTCACATTATCGACTGCTCACAATTAATCTGAAAAATTAAAGCAATTGCTCTTCTGGTTTCTTCTTCCCCGTTTTGTGCCCGGATGACGCTTCCGCCAATTTATTGCCCGAGCTGTTATTTCCACTTGCTGTTCCCATTTTTCTCCAGGACGGAAATGTTCCATTAAAACTAATTTGTTTCCAACCCAGGTCTTCTGGATTTTTCTCTTCATCCCTTCTGCATGTTGTCCCTTTGGCTTCACTGGGCTGAGGCAGAATTGAGCCTTCCATTTATAATTCTTCCATGGTCTGTCTGGTTTTTCAATTACTTCACCAACTCCTTTCTGTCCCTCCTCACTCGGCTTCATCAATTTTCACTTCCACTGTCAAGTTGGGAAGGAGTCAGTGCTCCTGCCTCAACCTCCCAGCTTCCCAAGTACTAGTTACTGGTGAGAAAATGGCCAAAGAGCCCGAGGATACAAAAACCTAATTCAGAAATATTTATTGAGTCCTTGTTAGTCCAAGGCACGAAGGAGATGGTTGCAAAAAAATAAGCACGAACGGTGCGTCTTCTTCCACTGAGTTGTTATTTACCAGAGGAGAGAAGATAACCACACACCTAATTTTAAGGGTGGTCTCAATCCGGGGCAGATTTGGGGTGATTTGTTACACAGCTGCAGATAACTAATACATATTCACTCTCCCTCGCTGGGCACCCGTGGTGTGCCAGGTGCTTCCATTTCAAATGTATTCACCAGTCTGGAACATTCTTCTTTCTCCTCACCTCTGCCTGCTCTTCCTGTGTCAGTGCAGACGTCGCTTCATCAGAGGAGCCCACCCCTGGACTCCCTCTCCAGGCTCCTGTTGGCACTGTGTACCTCTCCTTTGTGGCATTTATGGCAGTTGACATCTACATATATTTGTGTAATTCTTCAGTTCATACTTCTACTAACTCACCCTAAGTTCCGTGAGGGTAGGGACTATCTTTTCTTCCCCCGCATTGTCTCTCCAGTGCCTTCCATGGCTCCTGGCACATAGCAGGCACTCGAATATTTGTTATAGGAACACATTTAAGCCTCCTAACAGCTGTGCCATCTTCCTTCCCCAGTTACAGATGTGGAAACAGAAGCTCAGAGGCCATGAGGGGGTGCCCACGTTCATTACCCGGATTCAAAGATTCCAACTCAGAACCCTGCAGTCCCAACTTCTCAAAGACTGTCAACCTGGGTATCGCTTAGCTCAGCTCTTAACCTGCAGTAGCCGTGCAGACCACCTGGGGATCTCGTGACAATGTAGGTTCTGGTTCCGTAGGTCTGGGGCCGCGGAGACACTGCGCTCCTAACAGGCTCCGGGGATGCCGATGTTGCTGGTCCCTGCACCACTCTTGGAGTAGCAGGAGGGAAGCTCTGCTCGTGAACAGAGGGAAGTGGACAGGTTCAAAGCCGATGGATAGAGTCCTACGGAGCATCGCTCATTGGCCTCTCTTGACTTCAGTTCTGCTCCCAAACCGTGAATGTCTGTGTGTGTGGTGATAGTTTAAACATTCAAACAGGTCGGGGGATGGGGGTGAGTTTGGAATGCCACCGTCACCTCATCTGTCACTGGCTCTGCAAATGATGCTTCCGATGGTTTGGTTCCCCAGGCGAGGCCGCCAGCAGGGCTTCTGGAAAGGTCCTGTGACAAGCCCTTGTTGTAGAGGGACCCGGGTCCTCGCCAAGGAAGCAGCTCCCAGCTGGGCACGGACAGCTGGTGCTTGGGAGAAGCAGATGTACACCCCACAAAACGACCGGGAAAAACCACAATGCACATGGGGCCCGTGCAAGCTGATGGAGGTTCTGGTCACCGGGGTGACTAATCGTCCTTGTTCCCTGCCAGGAGGAAGTGTCCCCTAGGAGATGTGTTCCCACCCTCTCAGCAAGGCGGGAGCAGCTTTCAAGTTTGTGCCTCCCTGAAAGACGCAAGCGGGACCTCCACACCTCCCTCAGGCTCTGTTTTCTTTCTGGAGCCACCACACAGACGGGACTGTCCAAAGTCATCCTTCCACGAGCGTTTGTGGGCTGGGCTGGGCTCTAAGGAGAGCTATAGAAGCTGCAAGCCCTGCAAAGATGATTCTGTCCCCTACACAGAACTACGACAAAAACAACACACACTTAGGTAGCGAGTAATTGCCATCCCCAGGGCTCAGTCACTGTTTCAACTATTTACCTGTATTCGTAGTTCTCAGAGTGGGTCCCCACACGAGCAGCGTCTGCGTCACCTGGGAACTTGTGAGAAATGCAGATTCTTAGGCCCCACCCCAGACCTGCCGGATCAGAAACTCCGGGAATCTGTATTGTATAACACACCGTCCAGGTGCCTCTGAGGCACACTCAGCCTTGGGAGCCACCAACCTATGCTAACTCATTTAATCCCGAAGATAGCCCTATTGGGTGCAGAGGGGAGACGTTACCTGTCCAAGGTGAAGTTCTGTGGCGATGCCAACTTTCAGACCTGGGCACCTGGCTCCAGAGGCCACGCTCTGACCTACCGTTGGACATTGACAAGTGCTGGGTAAAAACCATAAAACCTGCATTCAGATGTCCAACAAAATGACATTTTTTTCCCCTATGATATCGCTTTCAATTTTTTTTTAAACATATGTAAAACTTTGGGTTTTCCCCCAAAATACTCTTTTCTCTTTTTCATGCTCAGCCTGCCTGTCAGATAACCCAGCGCTGGGCAGTGGGACACAGGTGTGGCTGGAGGAGAACAAGATAGGCCTTGGACTTGAACCCAGGGCTTCCTGAATCAGGTGCTTCCTAGTACTCGAGGCCCCTCCCGAGGAATTAATTAATTGGATGAATTAATGATGAACTAAGTCAATCCATCATTAGAGGAGCAGCAATCCTCAGCATCACCTGGGGAGCTTGCTAAAACGCAAATTTCTGGAATCTGCCCTGTAGATGCTCACTCGGGTCACCTAGGGTGGGGCCCAGGAACCTGCATTTTAGTGGATTGTGCCCAGAGGAATTGAATGCAGCCCATTCTCGTAACCACTGTATTGCGAGGTGCTTGGTGGTTAGAAGCCTTTTCCCTTGCGTTGCTTTTACACTGCTCTTGGATGCAGCCGTGAGTACAGCACTGATGCCTAAGGGCACTTAATCCTGCCTCTGGCATCTCACAGACTTTGTGACCCTGAATAAATTCCAGAAGCCTTCTGGACCTCAGTGTCCTCATCTGTCAAATGGGAACAGTAGTAGTCCTTGTCTCATAAAGTTCTTGGTGAGGATTAAATGAATGAGCATGCGTATTTGGCCCATATGTAAGCACTCCATAAAGTTTCCTTTTAGATTAACAAAGGCAATTCTAGAACCTTCCAAAGGTTACTTGTTAAGAAATTTTTAGGTAACAATTGGGAAGCTGCCATTTCTTAAGAGCCTCCCAGGTGGCACATGGAGAGTGGCCCCTGGCATGAACCTCCACACTGTCCATGAGGCTTTCCTGCCCATCTTCTGCCCCATGCGTGCTCTGCGGCACATGGATGAGGGTGGGAAGGGGGCACTGTCACTGGGAACCTCAGACCCCTGCCCACATCCAGGGCTTTTGAGGACAATATGGGGCGGCAAAGAAGTGGAGAAAGATCAGGCTACCCTCAGCCCCACAGTGACCCAAAGAGACTCAGTGGCACTCCCTGTCTGGTCACGTTCCTTCTGGTCCAATTGAGTATCCGTAAGGAAAGCAAGGACTTAACCAAGACCTGCACCACCAGAGCAAACAGCTTTGCAGAGGCCTGTGCTGTTCCCCCCAGAGAGCGTGCTTTCTCCTCTTCCGCGCTAATTGGTTCCGCTAAATGCTTTTATAGGAGATCCTGATGGGTTTTGTGAGATGTTGTATTAAGTGTGTGGTCTACGGAGTAAGCTCTTCAACACTATCAAGGAATGCAAAGGAAGAACAGAGAATTCGGGAATTGGAAGTTGCATGAATTTAGACCTCGATGGTGCTTAGGATCCTGGGGATGAAGAGTTTGCTCTTGGAATCGGAGCCTGGTCCGAGGGTTCTTGTCCTCAAGTATTTTCCTCTCCAGGAGTCACTGGCTCTAAGTGGAGAACAAGAGAAAACGGAACGTGTTTTGGACCAGAGAATTAACTGACTAAATGTTAATAATGACAACAAGACCCCAAAGCAGCAGTGGTCAGCAAATTACCCACAGCCTGTTTGTGGACAGCCTGTGAGCTAAGGAGGTGGTTTTGTTTTTAAATGGCTAGGAAAAATTGAAAGAGGCATGTTTTGAGTATTTTGCGACATGTGAAAATTATATGGAATTCAAATTTCAGCAACTATAAATAAAGCTTTATCGGGACAGCCCCCCTCATTCGGTCCTGTGTTGTCTGTGGCTGCTTTTGTGCTGCAGTGACAGAGGTGGTATGTGGCCCTTTGCAGAAGAAGTCAGCCAACCCCTCTCATAAAGAATCCGTCTATCAGGGCATTTCTAGTCTCATACGAAAGATCTGTCAGATGAACTAAATCCAAAACGTGACATTGCAGCAGGAATTTTGTCTTATTTCTACTGTTTGTACCTGTGAGTGCTGCTACGCCAGACAATCTTCATCCCTGACATTTTCAGCTAAACTTGGTTTCCTAGAAGAATAGACTGTTAACTGTTTTCAAAATTAATTTTTATTAGCGAAATGGAAATATTGGTTTTCCTCGAATGAATGAATGTTCATAATTTGTAAGTGCTGAGTTTATAATTCAGGTTTGAGCAAGGTGGGAGTAACTGAAGAACATAACTCGCTAGCTCCATAGGAAAATGCTGTGCGTATACTTCTGGGAAGAACAAATTTAATCATTTCTTCTGTTAAGCACTAGTCAGTACAGTGCAACTCCTGGTTCTGTGCTGCATTTTATCTGCAACATATAGGCTTTAATATTTTAATGTTTGTGCATTAATATTCTCAATTCGTTTAACCGCTTTGCTGCTAAGATTTTGCCATCCCATTCTCGTTTTTTCCTTTACCATTTTAACCAAGTTTCTTCATTAAAAACTATGGTGATGAAAAAAAAAAGAATCCCTCTATCATGACAGCTTGCATTTCTTCACTGTTGTATTGCCTTCTGACTACACGCCCTTCACATGTTTTAACCCCTGTAATCCTCACAGCAACCCTAGGACATGTACTCCTATTATGCCATTTTGCTGGCAGGGAAACAAAGGCAGAGTTTCATGTAACCTGCCTTTGGTCACGCAGCCGGAAAAGGGCGGAACTAGGATGCAAACCCAGGCAGTCTGCAGCCAGGGTCCATGCTTCCGGCCACTCCTGACCATCCAGAAGGTGAGCTCCCTAGATTTTCCCAAGCAAGTGCCCAAATCTCTCCCTGAGAATTAGGGCCCAAGAGAACGATGCTTTCTCAGACCCTGGGGAAACATTTCCTCCTGATTTGCCAGTAAGTGGCAGAGCTGGGGGTGCCACCCAGGTGGCTCCAGTCTCATCTTCTTCCTCCTCCCCCTCCAACAGGGAGGCCTCCGGTGCAGGGCACTCTCAGATGCCCACTCTTGGGCACAGCAGGGAACCCGGATGCTCAGGCCTCCTGGATCCCAAGGCCCCAGCAAGTGACATCCCCATTAGCCAGGGAGAAGGCCCTGGCTATTGTTCTGTTTGCTTTCCTTTGTGATGTATTGTTGCAAAGGAAATTTATTTCTTAACAATTTCACTTATAGCCCTTTAGACAAAATGGGGCTCTGGAGAACTGCATCATTAGCATTGATAAACACTTCACAATACCATCATGAGCAAATGGAGATGTCTAATGAAAAGAAAAGAAGCACTGCCAAGTAATTAAAGAGGCTGGTGGGGTTTTATTATTATTTTTGAGCAATTATGACTAAAAGCCCTTATTGTGCTACACCCATTTTCCCATCCATTTTGAACTGGATTATTAAAAACATCATCATCATCATTGTCAGCTCCAGGACAATGGTCAAGATGCCCAAGCCAGCGTGGCTAAGCAGTGGGCCGGGGGTGCCCATCCCAAGGCCCTGTGACTCATCCCTGGTCCTAAAAGTCTTGCTCCAGGACCTGCCCTTGGGACTTCTGTCCTCTCCCCTTCTCTTCTTCTCCCATCCTCCCTTTCCCTTTCCAGAAGGTTTTGCTTTTGGGTTAGCCCTGAGCCTCCTCCATATATCTTTGATCACTTGTCATTAAGGTCATCCATTTGCAAAAGAGCTGCCTGAGGTTCAAAAACAGCAGATGTGTCTCAGGGACCAGAGAGGTTGAGAAACTTGCAAAAGGACACACAGCTAGTGAGTAGCAGAGCCCTGACTTGAACCTAGGTCCTTAGACTGTGCTGGGAGGACGAAGATCATAGGGTATATTCCACAGCGCCAGAATGTGAGTCTCAGGTGTGCCTGGTGATCTCAAACAAATGTCTTAGCCTTCCTGAGCATCAGTTTCCTTGTCTGTATCTCATGGGGTGGTTGTGAGCATTCAGTGAGATCACGTACACAAAACACACAGTAGGTACTCATTGAGTAACACACTCGGTGGCTGTAGTTCCCAAACTGTGTGGCTGAGGCACCCTGGGGCGCTGCAGTGAAGCCACAGGAGAGCTGGGGGAGATTTTGAAGTTTCAAGGAAGGCACAGCGCCACCTATCGGCCCCCGAGTGAACTGCTAGCTCAAGGCAGTCACAGTTTGAACATTCCATTCTGCTCCTTTTGATGAGAATATTTCTTTGTGAAGCTGGGGGTTGGGCAGTTGTTGTGATTTAAAAAGCAAGTACCACCAAAACCAGTGTGGAAGGGGAAATGAGGGCGATGGAGTTCAATCTGAGTTCCTGGTGGAGGAGTTGTGCAGTGCCCAACAGGCAGTCTCATTCCGTTTGTAAGTCCTAGTGATTACTTAAGAACCAAATGAAACTATTGTTTTTTGCTTTGAACATATGTGTATTATTTTTTTCAACTGGCTATTGTTAGAACATAAATACTTATTAAGTTGTTTGGCTCTAACTACTTAATAAACAAAATGTTTAGGGATTTATTTGGCCCAAGGGTGCCATGAGAAAAATTACTGAGACTCTAAGATTGGTGTCATGAACTGAGAAGATATGAGAATTTCTGCCCTGTGGCACACCCAGCAAACTCCCAGTGTCCTCTGCAAACTAGTTTCACCGATAAATGTGTTCTGAATCAGCGTGGACACAGAAGCCCACCTGTCCTGCCCCGAGTTCCGTGAGCAGGTAGAAGACTGTACTGCATGAGACGTGGGAATAAACATGGAGCCCCCTGTTCAAAAATGTAGCTCCAAACAGCTCCCCGGGTGGTTCAGACGTGAGAATCCGCTCTCTGAGAAGACACGTAGCTCAGTGTTTCTAGGCATCCATGGCTGCAACCCCATCAGCTCTGGTTTCGGCCCCAGACTTTCTGACAGAGGGACTTTCCGCTCTGCTGCCCCAGGCGTGGGCAACGAAGCAATCTGAGTGATTGCAGAGTGGGCCTTGCACGCTCCTGGCAGCCTGCGCTCGGAGTTTCGATGAAGGCAAGCCGGGACAAGTCCCAGAGAAACTTAGCTGATGAAGAGGAAATGGTGTTCATTTGAAATACACAACCCGGAGTTTGCAGTTGATGAAATGGAGAAAGAGAAGTTCCTTCCCGTCGCCCTACCCCCACGCCATATTGATTTTCGAATCTTCCAGCAGCCACTGCCGCTGCTGCCGCAGCCCCTCAGCAGGAGCTGCATTAACGGATGTGGAAGTGCAGCCACGTGCCATAGGATGGGGCCCAGGAGCCTTCAGAGTCAAGCGGAGATGCTCACTGGGAGGTGTCCAGGAACGTGGGGTGTTCTGGAAGGTTCCACACAAGGAGCAATTCTCCAAGTGTTGGGGCCCCATGTTCTCTTGAGGCTCCTTTGATGTTCAGGGCGGGGACTCAAGGGAAATAGCAGCTTCCTGAACACTCCTGAGCCATGGGAGCTTGGTTCAGAGACCTCTCTGGGGATCTGGCCCCTGCCGGCCTCTCCAGTGGGACCCTCCCTCCTTGCCCACTTTCCGCCCGAGCCTCAGCCCATGCAGACTGTTCTCAGTTCCCCACGTACGTAGGGCTGTGTGCAGCTCCTGCCTGGCACAGGCTGTTCCCTCTGCCCCAGTGCTCTTCATCAGAGCACCTACCTTTTGAAGGCTCAACTCCAGGGTTCTCTCCCCCAGGGCGATCAGTGCGGATTCCCGCTCAAAGACTTTGGTCTCAGAAGCATCTGAGTTCAAGTCCTTGCTGAGCCCTCAAACCTCCCTGAGCTTCTCAGCCACAGAACGAGAATGAGACAGCACCTAACTCAGCGCTTCTCGAACTGTAAGGTGCACATGAGGCGCTCGGGGGTCCGATTAAACTACAGAGCGGGATTCAGCAAGTCTGGGCAGGGCCTGAGATGCTGCATTTCAAGCTTGAGCTGGTGACAATCTCAACCCGTAGCCTTAGAAGAATAAAAGCATTTGGGGAAATGCAGAGCCACCTCAGGGAGATGAGTTACCGCCACAGAATAAGAATTGTGGGACATCCGGCAGAAATGCACCCTGGAAATGCGACAGGCCCTCTGTTCACTGCAGACAGCTGTGGTTGGTGTCATTACTTCCAGTGAACGAGGCCAGGTTAAAACAGAAACTCTGGAGAGTCTCAGGAGAGAAGGATGGAGGCTGTGTGTTTCCTCACAGTTTGTATTCTCAAAATTCCATGTGTCTAAAAGTGAGGCAGGGGAGGTACTTATTAAAAATATATAATAGATTCCTGGGCCCCTGGCCTGGGGGCGCTTGGGTGGGACTCAGTGGCATGCGTTTGTAACAAGCTCTGCAGGTGGTTTTGGTGCAGTTGGTCCCCTGACCATGCTTTGAGAAACATTGGCTAAGACGTTTCTATAAAAATAAAGAGGAGGGCTGGGTGCAGTGGCTCATGCCTATAATCCCAGTGCTCTGGGAGGCTGAGGTGGGAGAATCACTTGAGCCCAGGAGTTTGAGCCCAGCCTGGGCAACGTAGTGAGACCCAATCTCTACCAAAAAAAAAAAAAAATTAACTGAGTGTGGTGGCATGCACCTGTAGTCCCAGCCACTTGTGAGCCTGGGATGGGAGGATGGCTTGGGCGCAGGAGCTCAAGGCCGCAGTGAGCTATGATCATGCCACTGGACTCCAGCCTGGGTGACAGAGCAAGACCGTGTCTCAAAAAAATAAATAAATAAAGAGGAAACAATTGTTCAGCTCAGGGTGGTCAGGGAGAAGGCACAGTATATTCATGTGAATGGTCTGAAATGCATTTTGCAGAGCAGATTCGGGCTATAGAGTTCGAGGAGACATGGCCATGGCCCCTATTTCATTCATTCATTCAACAAATATTTCTCGAGCACCAGCTGTGTGTCAGGTGCTGTTCTAAGGGCTGAAGACGTAGAGAACAAAACAAACCAAATTCCTTGACTTGAAAGAACTCAACAATAACGATCAGTAAGGACATGAGTGTGTTACGCACCTTGAAGAGTAGGCAAGGAGGTGGCAAGAGGGGACATTGCAGGTAGCGAGGACGGTGGGAGCAAGTGTGGCAACTTTCAATCGGGAGGTAGGGGCCAGCTTCCCTGAGGAGGTGACATCTGAGCAGAGACTTGAAGGAAGTGAGTAGGGCTGTGTGCGTCTCTGGGGACAACAAGCATGGAGACCCTGAAGCCTCAGGGTGCCCCAACCTGCAGGGAGGCAAGTGGTGACCAGGTGGGGCCTGCGGTCCGAAGAGAGCTGAGAACAAGCCTTGGCGCATAATTGCTGCTCGGCAGATATTTTTTGAAAGGGTGAACCCATTTGGGCATCATTCACTTCTGTGTGCACAGAGAAGTAAAGAAATCCAGCCTATGGGAAAAGAGCACATATCAGATACACGGGGAGAAGCAGGGACAGAAACCACAAGGCTCTAAGGGGAGAGGGTTGGGAGAACAGCAGTGCAACCGCCCTGTGTATCTGTTATCAACTGCTTCGTAACAAATGGCCACACACTGAGCAGCTCGAGATGACAGGCATTCATTGCCTCGCAGCTTCTGTAGGTCAGAAGTCTGGCCAAGGCTGAACTGGATTCTCTGCTCGGGGTCTCACAAAGTGGGAATCGGGTGTTAGCCGGGGTGCATTCCTTTCTGGAGCTCCAGGTCCAATTTGGGGACAGAGGCTGCCATTCTCTCGACAGCTGTTTGCCACAGGCTGCCTGCAGTTCCTTGCCACATGTCCCCCTCCGTCAGCTCTCTCTGGCTTCCAAACTCTTGGAAAGGGCCCAGGTTCCTATAAGGATAAGGGCTCGCCTGATTAGGTCAGGCCCACCTGGGTAATCTTTATAATGAAGAGTAACCTACACACAAGAGTGAAATCCCACCACGTTCACAGGTTCTGCCTGCACTCAAGAGGAGAGGTTATATAAGGCGTGTACCCCAGGGGTGGGAATCTTGGGGGCCACCCTACAAGTCTACCTACCACCCTTGGGTCCGGCACAGTTCCTGGTTCCTGGCACTGGAGCAGCAGGGCCCCACACCGTGCACCAGCCCGGCGTGATAGATGGCCACTGGCTCTAGTGGATGTCTGTCAGAGAACTCTGGCCAAGACCATGATGGGATGGGGGGCCCAAAGACACCACCTGAATTTCAGAAAGACTTGCCCTTGGTGCGCAGAAGCTTTCTCTCCCTAGGTGCGGAGAGAAGGAAGCAAGCACGCCGAAACACTTCGAAGCTACCTGTGCACCACGGCGCGGATGACACAGTGCTGCCCCGAACCCTGGCTGCCGCCCCAGCACACTCAGTCTTAATGTATTGACATTGGCAGCCCTTGTATATCTTGTCATGCCAATAAGGTAATTGGAATGGAATTGTCTCCAAGCATCCAATTAATCAGCAAATAAATCATAAACCTGTGGCCATTCGTTTAGGGAAGCAAAGTGCCTTCTCCTGGCTTCCTGGCCACTGGAGTTAATTGAGCTTAGACTTTATGCTCCTCTGAAGAGCTTTAGGAGAAGAAGGGTGAGGCTGGGCAGGTAACTTTTAGAGTGTTACTGAGGTCCCAGGAACTGTGTGCAAGGTCCTTTGTAGGTAAGATCTCATTCTTCCCCCAGAGAGCTTTATGTACTCAATTTCATTCATAATAAAAACATCCCTGTGAAATAGGGATGATGATCCGCATTTTACAGAGGAGAAAACTGAGCCCCAGAGAGGTTAAGCAAATTGCTAAAGGTCACACAGCAAGTGGAGGGCAGAGTCTGGGTTCAAAACTATGCCCGTCTGGCTTGAAAAGCCGAGTTCTTTTTACTCCATGCTGTGCCAGAAGTGCAGATCTAAGTAAGAAATGCTTTCAATCGTCGAGCCAGATTTTAAATCTGGATTGTGAAAGTGAGAAAGTGTTTGAGTGGATGTTCCCTGGCCACTACTCCTGTACCCTGGCTTCATCAGGTGCTGGCATTGGAAGTGTGAGCAAGAGAGAGGGACGCTCTCTGGGGGATGTTCGTTCCTGTGGGAGAAAATTCTTATGCTCCTGTGATGACCTCACGCCTCTGAAATGCCCTTTAGCTCCAAAATCTCTGTCCTAAGCCCGAGGTTTCCTCCCTTTGGACCCGGGGGAAACGCTAAGGACCTGTTCTCAGACTTGGCCGATGAAGTTGGGGATGTCCTTTTCTCACGTTAGGATGCTTCAAAGACCTTTCAGATGTTAGAAAGTCTTCACACCTCCAACTTCCCCTTCCTTTGCTATTGTTTGAAGTTCAAATCAGGGAGTTAACTGGGTTCAAGAGCCAAACCAGCCCAGCCAAAGGTATGGCGGATTCAAAAAGAGAGAGGAAGATGGAGTTTCCTCTCTTAGTCTCAGAATCACAAAATGTCGACCCGTCTACCTGCCCACATGCAAACATACACAGAGACATATGCTCACTTCAGGAAGGTTTGCATCTGCTCTGGGGTTTCTAAAAGCAGACAGAAGGTTTATTTTCATGATTTGGAGTGAGCTTTTCCAGTTCTGCTATGGGAAGCGTCACCCAGAATCCTCTGGGCACTGGTTTATCGGGCTGCTTGCTGTGCGGTTGAGAATAGCTCTTTCCTGAAGGAGGCACCTAGATACATATGCAGGAGACCACTTGCCTTGCAAAGCCAGGTTTTTGTCACTTAGACCCAAGCTGGATGTGCTGACCTGTGGCAAATACGCAGCAACACCCAGGATGCACATCAGCCCCTCCCCAGGCAGCCGTGGGTTCAGAAATCCCAGCAGTTTAGAGAACCAACCATAGGGTGATGCGTAAGAGCTCCAGAGACGCTGTGCTGTGCAGGGAGCTGCAGCCCCAGGTGCACAGGCCGTATCCCTGGGCAGGACGCCTCTGCACTGATGCACGGAGGTTTGAGGGTTTGGGGGTAGAAAGAGTGGAATCTGAAGTGTTCCCTGACATCCAGTCTTGTGCAAAGTCCTTCACCTGTTTTCTGCCAGCTCCTCCGTCCCTGCCCCCTCTCCACAGTTGCAGGCGCTCACTTCTCTCCTCTGCATTGTTGCAACTGCCAGCTGTCTCCTTGCTAAACGTCTCGCCCGCCGCATTCTATCCTATCCTCTGCCCCCTAAAACAAGAGTCGCATCACGTTGTTCTCCTTCTTTAAATTCCTCCATAGCTCCCCTCTCCCGGGCTTGGCCGGAGACCCACAGACCTTTCCCGATCTGGCTGCCAGCCACACCCCTGGCTGTTCCTTGCTGTTCTTTGTTCATTCTCCTTCCTTTGCCTGGAATTCCCGCCAGCACCCCCACATATGAAAGATTACACCTTTCCTGGACTTTGGGGGTTCCAATTCCGAAGTCTAGGAATAACAGAGTATTTGGAAGTTCGGTCTTACCATTTCCTAGGAAAGGAGGCGCCTTTCCTCCGTGGTGCCCCTGGGGGGTCCCGCTCTCTGTTCCCAGGCCTGGGAGGACTGGGAGGGAGCTCTGTGCCCTGCTTCCCTGAGGGTGCATGGCACCGAGCATCCGGGTGGAATCGCGCCCCTCACTGTTTCCTCACACTCCTGTGTAGGTGCTGGCCGGTACCTGTCCCAACACGCTGGAGCAAGTAGTCTATTCGATCCCTCTGTATCCAAGGCCCACATATAATTGGTGCTTGATTTTTAAATGAGTGGATAACTAAATGGATTTGACTTTCTCCCCCTGCAAGCATCTCCAGGATGGGGATCCTGTCTGGACCATCTTTCCTCCCCAGCACCCAGCACGATGCCTGAAGCACGTCTCTGTTCATTGTCGCACGGGAGGGTGCTGGGGTAGGGGTTGGTTGCTGCAGTTAGGCAAATCCTGTGGACACTTAGAGACCCAGAGTGTTTTCTTGGGTGTGATGACTTTTAGGATTCTAACAATTCTGGCCCCTTCTCTTGTGTCTTCTGGAAAGGAATGTCTAGCAGAGTCTCCCATCAGGCCCAGAGAATTGAGAGCACAACTATTCATGTATTAGAAAGGACAAGATAGTGTGGTTAGGATTTTACTATTTCTGAATCTGTGTATTTGTGTTTTCCCTTAAATGAGGCCAGGCTACTTGCTGGACTGAAAAGAGGAGGCGGGGAGAAGGGGCGCTTCTCTCCGGGGTTTCAGGGCCTGTTCGGCTTCACGGCCACGAGGCTCCCACTCCTTGCTCAAGCGTTGGCTTTCCAGAATGGCCCTTTGAGACAAAAACACTTTGAAGGCATATTGGACAAAAGCAAACTTTGATAAAATTCCAGTTCGGCGGCTTGTTTTATGAGAAACTGATGAGGGCCCCGTAATACATTTAGCCCTTGCCGTTTGGGCCAGAATCCACATGTTGCCTCTCTGTGAACTGACTCAGTGTTGCCTGTCTCCTGTGGCCGGTTTGGGGACGGGGGATGTTTTGGGTTTTGTTTAGGATTTTCCTTGCAGGAGGGCACATTCACCTTGTTGATACTGTGAGCTAACTATGTAGAAAATAAAACCATCCCCAAGCAAAAATTCCTCACACTTGGAAAGAGCCCAATGCAGGCAGCGATTCCCTGCAACTTTGGATCAACAGAACAGACAGAAGGATGACCCCATGACAGAGGTCCTTTCCGTCCACTGTAACGTCAGCTCCACGAAGCAGCAACCTTGTCTGCCCAGCTCACTCCTGGTCCCCAGTACCTACAACAGGGCCTGGTACATATAGGTGCTGAATATGTTAATATATTTATGAACAAGCTGCTAGGTTACAAGTTCTGTGATGGCAAGGACCATGGCCATGTCTGTGTTATTTGTGAATGTATCCCTGCCACCTAGCACCATGGCAGGGACAAACAGAAACTCACTCATTCATTGAGTATCTATCATGTGCCGGAGATTACTCAGGACACTGGATAAAATATTTGTTGGATTAACTAAGTGCATTTGTGCATGCTTGATTGAACAAATGAAGGAACAGTCCCTAAATGAAAAAACCCAATGAGTGAATCCATGCACCAGCGGTAACCACTCTCGTCTCCCTGTGCTCCAGCCCTGGGACAATAAGCCTTGCAATTTCTGTCCCTGGGCTTTTCTCACTCACTTGTGCTTTCCCTGACAAACCTTTTCCATCTCTACCTACTGAAACCCCCATTAAGTGCCAGCTCCAAGGACATTTCTTTGAATCACTCCATCTGGCGAGGTGCAAACTCTCTTGCTTCTGAATTGCCTTGTCACTTTTTATCTTAGCCGTTGCGCACAGTTCGAAACCCATTTGCTGAGATCGTCCTGTGGGCAGCCACGGTGACAGGAGCCAGAGATGTGGCGAGGACCCGGGAGTCACTGGGGTTTGGCGAGTGTCTTGCCTGCCTGCCTGGATTGTGCAAGCGCCCACGGCTCAGAGCCAGCGGCTTCCTCCTCTCTGCAACTGCACTGGGCAGCCGGTACCGAGTCTGGCCGGACAGATGCTCCTGTGCCCGCACCTGCACCACGAATAGACCAGAGAGATGTGCACCTGTGCCACCTGTGCGACCTTCGCTTCGGTGGGTTTGAGATGTGGGAGGACGAGGGGCAGGCTGAACTGTGCTGTGTGGGCCAGGGTGGTGGGTCTTAGGCGGGACCCAGAGGAGGCCAGGAGCAGGGGAGGAGCATGGAGCTCAGGGTGAGACGGACCTAAATGACCCATATGACCTTCAGCCATAGGTCCACTAACGGGTCATAATGGGTCATTGCAGTGGTGAGATGGAGGACTTCTTTGAGAGCAGCCCAAATGCTTTCTAAGCTGCTTTAAGCAAAATAAAACAAAACGAACCCTTAATTGGTGCCCAGACCTGAGGAGTTGTAAGTCATCACTGGCATCAGGGAGGCCTGACAATGTGGCCAGAATCTCTCCCTGTCTCTGCTCTCGGATCTGCTGTCCTCCAAGGCAGCTCTGGTCTCAGGCAGGCTGTCTCTGGGGTCCCCCCACCCTGACTACTCCCGGCTTTCTTACACCGTTTTGGCCTCAGCAGTGGCGAAGGAGCCACTTTCCCCGATAGCGCCAACAGGAAGCCTGGGGTTGATCCCAGGTCGCTTATGGCCCAGAGGTTGGAATGTGCTGTTTGTCATGGTGGAGGCAGGGCCTGGCGTGGAACCAATAGGGGGTCGATCTTACCCCAGCTGCAGGGACTACGAATGGGGACGGAGATGCTGGTGCCAGGGGAGAAGGGCGCAAGCTGGGCAGATAGAAGGCACCCTTGGCTATGTCCAGGGTGGTCAGGAGAATCAAAGGACAGAACCTGAGTGCCTCCCCCAGGGCCTGGGTCCCCCACAGGGATGTTCTGTTCTTAGAGTGGCTCCTGGGAGACTGCTTGGAACAGAGAAGTTGTCCCGTGGTTTACAGGGCAAAAATTAATACTCCCTGTCCAGCTGTGTGACCTCAGGCAAGTCACTTCTGCTCTCTGGGCCTCAGTTTCTCATCTATAAAACCTTGAATTGGGGGAAGTCACGTGATATGGCTTCTCCACACCTAAGAGTCGACAACTCCCCTTTTCTGCAGTTGTAAAACTATATTATGGCCATCACCACGGCCCTAAGTGGTCCTCATGTCCAGGCAGCATGAACCTGGCTGTTTTCACACACAAATAATAACAACAGCAGTTAATAATGGCTCCCACCGTGCTGTAGGTGTGTTCCACGAGCTGGCTAAGTACCTTACCCGGCATTACCTTATTTAGTCTTCACCACAACACTGCGGGTAGGAATCATTGGCTCCATTTTACAGAGAAGGAAACCAAGGCCCGGAGAGGTTAGTGGCCTGTCCAGAACCACATCCAATTGCTGATGGGGCCAGATGTATTTTTTTTTTTAATTTAAGGGTAACGTACACCCAACATAGTCCACAATTCCTTCATTAGTGAACAGCTAGAAGGATTTTCGCAGTGGCCAAACCCATGCAAGTGGCCCTGACACCAAACAGTAGAACATCACCAGCTCCCAGAGGCGCCCCGACCCCTCCCACTCACTACCTGTCCCCAAGGTAGCCACAGTCCCGACTTCTTGCACCAGCAGAGCTGCAGCTGCCCCAGAACGGTCTGAGCCCAGAGTCGTGTTCCTGGCCTGGGTGGGCGGGGATGTGCTACTACAGAGTGACCGTGAAGTTCAAGTCGCAGGAGATGATGCAGATGAAAGAGGCCTTGGTGAAACAACAGAATCGTGTTATGACTTAACCGGAAGCTTTGGCCAAAAACCCAGACAGCGCCTGGCCCAGCCAGTGCCCTACAGCGCGGCGCACCGTCACCATCCTGGTAGCCTGGACAAGCCTGGCCGTGTGAAGCGAGCTTTCACCATAAATGAGAAAAATCATATTTTTCCTTTAACAAAAAGGCTTCTCCACAACTGTTTTTAAATGATAAGCAGCTCAAAATACATAGGAATGATAGTACAAGAAGGTAAATAAAGGATCTCCTGGAACAATAGTGGGCTTTTTTTCTCTGCCGGCTGCAAAGCCAAGAGTAATTAGCACCCTGAGGATGGGGGGAAGTGATTGCTGCTCCTACAACACTCTAATTAACAGTTACTAATAGTCATAATAAAACTGAAAGGAGGCTTTTTTAATCTCACCGTTGAGTGACTGCTTGGGATGGCAGAATGTTCAGCACTGCGTATCCACTGCTTGTCCCAGCTATAAACTTGGCATGGTGTCATTTGTCTAATGTTGTTAGGGTGCATGGGGAAAACAGTGGTTAAATATGGTGGAAGAGTGGAGAGGAGATCTTAATTGTTGCGGAATTATAACCATTAATAGCAAGATCAACAACTCATCCATCTGGGGCTCCATTTAGACAAATGCCATCTGAGACACTATTTCCTTTAACCCTCAGGATAAAAATTTGGTCGATGCCACCGTAGCCCTCATTTGGCACCGCTGTGCTTTCTGTCGGGGGCAGACAGTTTTCATTTGTCACAAGTTGGCCCTTCAAAAGCCTGCTCTGTGCAAACCCTCCTGCTGGGCCCTGGGCGTAGGAGGGAGATCCACGGGGGCAGCCGGTGGTCTCGGCTCTCATGGAATTCATGATCCGGCAGAAATAAAATATAATAGAAGTTAGCTTGGAAGGAAGAATCATATTAGTTGTGCACTATGATTCATCATGAGCTTTAATGGGCTTGGTTTAAAATGCCGCTGGCGTCCACCCCAAACTGAATTATCGAAGTTCAAAGTCACCCACGGAGCCCGCGATGGGCATGTGTCCCAGTGTGCGCGCAGGTACCTGGTGGCTCATTCGTGGTACGTTATCTCCAGTTTTATGTTCTCTCCATTCCTGTACCGAGGTCATCATCTTTCTCCAAAGACATAAGTGGAGTTTCTGGAGTAGCATGGACCGCAGAGTCGCGCGTTTACTTATGTCACGTGTTCTTGAGAGGTGGAGAAGAGGCCAGCCCCCTAGCAAATGTTTTGGGGGGATTAAAAATGTGAACGACTCAACTTCTGCTGCTGGTTTCTTGAGGAAGAGGCCTCTTGCAGACAGATAATTGCAAATACCAGGAGACAGACCCTGTGGGGAGCGCAGAGGGCAGGCTTAGACGTCCCTGGAGGCTAGATGGTCCCGGAAGCATCCGGAAGCCATTGACAGGCGGAGGCGGGAGTGGGGGAGACGCCGGAAGAGGGAGGGCGGGACTGAGAGGCCGCGAGGAAAGCGGCTCACGCGGGTCCTTGAGAGTCAAAGTATGGGGTGTGGGTTTTATTCAGTAGGAAGTGGGACACCGTCAGGGGTTTGTCAGTACCAGAGGGACAGGGTCAAAGCAGTCCTTCAGAGATGTCACTGCTGTAAATTGTTTCCTTGTAGGGTTTTTTGTTTGTTTGCTTTGGTGGGAAAATATATATAACATACAATTTGCCCTTTTAACTATTTTTAAGTGTATAATTCAGTGGCTTTAAGTGTATTCACAATGTTATGCAACAATTGCCACCATCTATGTCCAGAACTTTCTCATCTTCCCAAACAGAAACTGTACCCAGGAAACAATAACTCTCTGTCTCTTCTTCCCCCGCCGCTGGTAACCTCGGTTCTGCTTTCTGGCTCTGTGAACTTGCCTGTTTTAGGTGTATCATGTAAGTGGAATCATACAATATGTGTCCTTCTGTGTCTGGCTTATTGTACTTATCATAATGTCCTCAAGGTTCATCCACATTGCAGCATGTGTCAGAATTTCCTTCCTTTTTAGGGCCGAATAATCTTCCATCGCGTGTATACGTGTGTGTCCGTGGATGGACGTTTGGGTGGTCTCCACCTTTCGGCTATTGTGAATAATGCTGCTGTGAACATTGGTGTACAAATATGTTTGAGTCCCTGTTGCTCGATTCTTTTGGATAGAACGTAAGAGTGGAATTGCTGCATCATATGGTAATTCTGCATTTAACTTTTTGAGACAGCACCAAAGTCTTTCAGCAATGCACCAGGGTGGAGTTTCTCTACACCCTCACCAACACCGGGAGCCTCCGCCACGGACACGACGTGGTTCTAGGCTTCTGTTGGCTCCAGCAGCTACTGCTTTGTTGTCAGAACTGCCCTCTAGGTTTTCCCTTGATTGTTTTCCTGGTTTTCAAAGATTTCAACTTTTATTCTTTTACTCTCTTGAATAAAATGGTGGCAAGATGACCAGGGAGGCACCTGTGAGAGGCTAAGCCTCCGGTCCTCAGCTGGGAAAACTGGCCCATCGTTGGTGCCTCTTTCCTGCGACGTGGACAGCAGTTTATCAAACTCTGCCCGGTTCTTTTCAGTCAGAAAGGCAGATTTCTTCAGGGTCCACTAGGTTTTCTTCCAGAAAATCATCATTTAAAAAACAAGTCAAAGTGAGCCCTCAAGGACATGTGGGCAAAAAGCCCGCTTCGCTCATCCTGACTGTTGTTAGCGCACAGGAATGTGAGGAATTTAGCTCAGGAATGAGCTTTCTGGGAAGAGCAGGAAATAAGAGTAAACTCAGACAGCTGGGAGTCCAAGACCTGAGTTCAACCACTTACTAGTTTTGTAACTTTGGGACAGTCGACCTCTTTGTGGGGAGGAAGGGAGTTGTACGCTTCTCTTTTCTTTCGTCTCTTTGTGCCTCAATCACCTCATCTGTAAAATGGGGTAATAATTGATCCTCCTCACACGGTTGTGGGAAGGATTTAACGAGGTGATGCACGTCAGTTTCCTGTGACAGTGGCTGGCAAGCTGTAAATGTTCCGGATCTGTTCACTTCCAGGAGTTCCATTAAAGTTGGTGTCTCTCAGCCTCAATCTCTTCTTCTTAAAAATGGGGCTAATAATAGTTTATATTTCAAAAGTCATCGTGTGGACTCAATGGGCCAATGCATGTCAAGCTGTTGGCACAGACCTGGGACATGTAATTTGTTCAGTAAGCATCAATCATGTTGTCACTCCCAAGACTGCTGATGCCAAACTCCAGTGCCCCTGGGCAGGCAAGTACTTGGCCTCTCAGCTCAAAGGATTGTGATCACATCCACACGCAGGTGATGGAGCCATGACTTCTGAGAAGAAAGCTTTGCAAACATCAGAATGGTCTCCCGAACTCTGTAGGGAAAAGGCCGCTAATTAATCAAAAGATACATGTTCTGTTCTCGGCTCTGTCTCCAGTTTGCTGTTTGACCACAGGCAGGTCTCCCTAATCTCTGGACCCCAGTCTGCTGCTTGTTAAGGGACTCCGTCAAGGGGGGAAGATAAACATGGCCCGTGCACTGTCACTTCCCACGGCAGACATTACCAGTTGATCCCAGAACTCCTACCCATGGAGACCTGTCAGCCTCAGAATCCTTCTCAACACAGTGCTATGGGCAGCAACTAGCAACTAACTGCAATTAGCTAGTGAGTTGAAACCGATGTAATGTTCTAGGTGGCAATCTTGATTCTCTTGTAAGCTCTTTTCCTGTACCACCATAAACACAGGCAGACATGCTAAGATTTCTTTTAGAAATGACTCATCACTTATAGCTACTGAATGTTTCCACTAGGCCAGGTGCTGAGAACACCCTCCAAGGAGCAAGAAGCACTCTTAAGCCACTCTTGAACATCCTCCCAGAGAGGGCTTCAGCCTGGCACACGGAAGCAAACACGAATCAAGGCATTAGGCGTAAGGGGAGGCCACAGACTGCTCGGAAGAGGCAGCGCAGGTGCAGCCAGCTGAGGGAGGAGGGCAGGCATTTCCCATTAGGTTGGTTTTTGCCTGGGGGCCCTTCTGTTTTGATGCTCAGGGCTGTGTATTCTCACACAAGGCTCCAGGCCTCCTGCTCAGGTTGGGAGCTAACAGACTTTCTCTGGCTTCTCCATTTCCAGGCTGTACTGGGAGCCACTGTCCTTGGCCAGTCCTAAGAGACCTTGGAGTCATGTCGTCTCTGGGCTTCAGTTTCCTCTTTTGTCAAGCAGTGAGAGTAATAATATCCTCCTTCCTTACTCCTACCTTCCTCATGGGCCATTGTAAGAGTCAAAGTGAGGTCTATCTCATTTGCGGTGGTGATTATACAAATCCATACATGTGATAAAATGACATAGAACAAAGACCTGCCCCACCACCCCCCCAAAAAAGAATGCATGCAAAAACTGGTGAAATCTGAGATATCATGGCAACATAATTGGTTTTGATGCTATGGTAATGTGAGATGCCACCATTAGGGCAAGCTGGATGGTTGATACAGGGGACTTCTCTGTACCATTTTTGCAACCTCTTGTGAATATTTCGTAATGAAAGATTTAATTTTTTTTAAATGTTATCCTTGAAAAAGCAACGGACAATTTCATGGCAGTGCTTGTGGGAGGTAGCCACAGATACGGACGTCTGTGCCTCGTTCCCAAGAGTTCAGGATAGAGTTAAAAGGAAGCAGCCGGGGCCCATATTCCCACAGCACCATGGGCTGCACCCCGCCGTGCAGGCCCCATTGTTTACCTGAGTTCACAAGAGAAACAAAGTTCTAGGGGCTCCATATTCCAGATATGAACACTGAGGCCCTAGCCAGAGCAACCCGATGTGCCCAGAACCCCTCGTAATGCGCCATCTTTTCCTTTTCAAACTCATAATCTCGGATGCTCAGTAGCTTTCTGTTTCAGAAACAATTGCTTCTTAAATTTCTGTACATGACAAGATTTCTTTTCTTGAAAAAAAAAAAAATCCTTTAACACCCAATTTGTCTTCCATTTTCTCTGCACAGCCTGAGAAGCCCAAGACCTGAAGAATTGATTAATTCCAAGGCTTGTTAATTACTCTTGTATGGAGGACCTCTAAACCCTACTCTAATCTCCCAAAGACGCTTACATTGAGCCCGGAGCTGCTGGTCAGGCCGTGGGCAGGAGTGTCTGCACTTCAGAAAACACATGCTTTTAGAGATCGTGGTGGGAGGTTCTCACATCACCAGAAATGAGCAACAGATTCTGCTGGGTGAGCGTCAGTGGCCGGGCCCAGTTAACCCCTAACTACCATTTTTGTCTCCAGATAAAAGTGGACAGGGCCTGATCACAGTAGGGTTCACCACTGGGGGAGGGGAACTATCTGCTTGTCACGTAGGTGATGTCATTTATAATGCCACCCAGCCTCTGGCCTCTTTCCTTCAGAGAGAAGATCTGAGCCTTTGAGTTTTGTTTGTTTGTTTGTTTGTTTCCATTTTTAAAAATAGCTATATTACCCAGCGAAAAACAGAAACATGCTCATTTTATGTTCACCCTAAATTGTACCACCTAGAAATAATCACCATTGACATTTCGGTGAGCATTCCCCGAGCTCTTTCCAGACTGCTGGTTACATATGGATATTACGTAGCCATGTGGATTTAATGTGTACTTGCACGCTGTCCTGTAAAATCCTTTTTCCATGCACGTTGTTAGAGATACGACAGTTCTTATCTTCCTCGTCATCGAATTCTACCCTTCTGATTTCATCCCCATCTAACTTGTAGCTGACACACATGTAGCACTCACTCAGTAAAAGGCGCCGTTCACAGAACTTCTCATAGATTATCTCATTGAATCCTCATAACGCCCTAATAAAGCAGGTGCTATGACTGTCCCCATTTTATTGCAGAGAATGCTAATTTAATACTGAATGCAGAGACCCTGACCTTACTGGGCTCTGGGGTGGTGAATGCTTATCACACGGAACACCATTCCACCCTCTTGTTTCCAAGGCCCATATCACTAATTGATCGCAGCACCTTTTCCCAAGAGTCCCAGACTGGCATAGGATGCTTCCTGACACACCGTCACGGACAGCCAGTGCTGAGCCATCGGGATGGGTCTGCAAGATGATGCAGATATGTCTTCCCCGACCCATCTAATGCCGCGCTCTCCTTTTGTGCATAAGGAAACAGGCCCCGAGAGGGAATTGACTTGTCTAAGTAAGGGGCAGAGCTGTCTTAGTCCATTTGTGCTGCTATTAAAAATGCCTGAATCTGGGTAACTTATAAATAATAGAAATTTATTTCTCACAGTTCTGGAGGCTGGGAAGTCCAGCACATTCAGATTCAGTAGGACCGCTCTCTGCTTCCGAGATGGTGCCATCTGGCTGTGCCCTCATGTGGCAGAAAGGCAAAAAGAGCCTAGTTCATTCCCTGGAGCCCTTTGCTAAGGGTGCTAATGCCATTTGTGAAGGCAGAACCCTCATGATTAATCACTTCCTAGGGACCCCACCTCTTAACACTATCACATTGGCAATTTCGTTTGAACACATGAATGTGGGGGAAACATTCAGACCAGAGCAAGAGCCAAAACTGGCGCTCGATTCTCTTAACCGCCAGGTTCTCTCTTCCACCCACACTGCTGCCTCCCCAGATCTAACAAAACCAACACCGGCTACCACTGGGGACACGTTCTCAGCAGTTTCCGTGCAGGCTAACTGTGGGCTCCAGACACTGAGAAGAGTTCTTGGCAGAGGGCCTCGAATCAGGGTGCAGAGAGCTGGGTGGGTTTGGGTGGGCAGCTGCAGGGCCCATCCCGGGCGTTCTGCCCAGGGTGTTGCAGGGAAAGGACGATGATTTATGTGGGGTACAGTGTGGAGGCCAGTGGGGGAGTTGTGTTGGGTATAATTGGATATAGAACATAGCGTTTTATACTTTGCGAGTTGAGCAGGTCTGCAGAATTCAAATGCATGGATCCAGATTTCTATATGAGTTTACATTGACAGATGAAGTCCGTGGCTGAAGTTTGTTTCCTGTGTACTCATGCAAGGGGTGGGAAGGGAAGTATGCCTAGTGGGAAGAGAATGGGCCTTGGAGCCTGGTAGATGCGCTTGGCAATCCCAGCTCCACTGGGCCACCTGTGTGACCTTGTTAGGTGACTTGACCTTGCTAAACTCTGCCCCTCCCCATTTATAAAATGAGGACAATTCCATGGATTTCCCAGGTTGAAAAAATTAAGTTAAACAAGGCTTGCAAAGTACCATTGCTGTGCCTGTCCCTAAATCCCCCCTCGCCTCCCTCGCTGCCCCTCACGCCCCTGCCACACCCCACCGCAAAGCATTTTTATATTAGATGCAATCCTCTCTCTCTCTGAGTGAGAAAATTTCATTGACAGCTTTACTGCAAAATATATGCATATATATAAATTCTAAAAGTCAACTCGCGTGTTGTGTGGTTGTAGATTTGTTTTAAAAGGAAAGAGAACGTTGAGGTAACTCGCGTTCATTGAGAGAGAGGTCTCAGAGCAGATTCCCACAAGTTGCAGAGAAGAAAATGAGATGCGGGCTCTGGATTTGCATAATCGCTGACTGTTTCCTGCTCATTTGCCACTTTGCAGGGGCTCCGTGTGGAGGGCAGCCCCTTCCTGGCCTAGACACCCTCTGTGCCCAGGACTCCACGGGGTCCCTCTTGGAACGGGGCTTTAATGATCACTCAGATGGCATTTAGCCTCCAATTAAGAGAGAGAAGGAAAGCGCCAGCCAAGTGGGGTGAGCGTTCTGGGGAATTCACCCACTCAGGAGAAACCTAGAGAATTAGCAGGCACACAAAGCCACCTCTGGACTGGAGCAGACTCCCTGAAGGCTCCCAGACACACCTCTGGCTGGAGAGGAAGTTGGCCACAGAGCTGGCTTGTGTCTAGAATTATACCAAGGACTCCCCCTGAACTTGAGAAGCCACATCCGCTGCAGGGGAGGAGAGGAGGCATGTGGGAGAGTCTGCCGCTGCCAGGCACCGTGCTTCCTGCCTTCCGCTGGTTACCACGTCTTCGTCCTCGTAACAAGCCCATCCCTAGCCCTCACAAAGCTCATGGTGCGGCTCAGCAATGGAAATCAGCTGCCCCAGCTCCTTCTGCCTCCAGAGCGTGGTCCTCAGTGTCTGAGTAGACATCTGCTCTCAGAAAGGCCCCGGGAGGCTCTTCCTGGTCGGTTAGACACCTCGACACTCTTCCTCTTGACTTACCCTCAGGCTCCTTCTGCCTGGTGGATTCCTTATTCTAAGACAAGCAAAGCCCTGCAAGAGGTCTGGAAAGCCAGCTGCAGTCTTCCAAAAATGGCATTTGTCTGACGCTGGGAGCCCCCGAAAATATGGTTGTTAACCCAGCACACTTCAGGGGATGGGGGGAATGTTGTAAATGGCCTTTGCTGGTGTCACTGACAAAGTATCAGACCAGGGTCTCTCTCCGGGAGTGCCTTCCTTATCAATTTATTTCTCGTTAAAATACCCTGCAGTGAAATTTAGCAGTGAGCTCCCAGTGGGGATAGAGCCCATTGCATCGGGCGCAGAGCTCTGTAGAAGGCAGCCTCGGACACCACCAGGGTCTGAAATGAAACCAGAGCAGCCCAACTTTGTCTCTGTAACCTCCCCAAGTCCGGGCTTTGTGAATATAAAGAAAGGAACTTGTGGGTTTTGAATGTCTTCTTACTAAGGAGTTTGTGAAAGAACAACAATTAATCTCTTTATCATAACTGGCTTGGCCACATTTCAATACTGGAAAGAAAGAACAAAAAGCAATAGAACAAAACCTTTTGTATTTCTGGAGGATAAGGGATAGGCTTGTCGTATTGGGGACTTTTTTTGGTTATGTGTCCTTTTTTTACCTTTTAATTTGTGCGTTCAGGGTTCAGATACTCTCTTGCAAGAGGGAGAAATTGTCTCACCTCGTTTGTCTGCCAAGAGATTGTGAAACTCCGTTCAGAATCTCTGCTGCAGGAGCTCAGAAGTTTACATAGAAAGGATTTCAAGGCCAACGACACTGCTCTGGATGACTTACAACTTAAACATCACCTAGCCTTGTTCTCTGCTCCCGAGTGGCCACAGGAAATTAATAGTTACAATATATGGGTTTCTTTTTTCCGTGTTCACAAGCCATACTCTGGCGCTATATGGGACACAGAATCACGCATCACCACAGCCCATAGATAACCCAACACCTGGCCGTCCCTGCTCTCTCTGCAGTGCCCCATTTCTGAGAGATGGCTGAAGAGAGATGGAGCTGGCTCCTGAAACCAGAAGGAAGGGTTAGAATGTACTGGAAAGAACAAAGGAATTATAATCCCAGGTCTGGGTTCAAGTGTCAACTCTTCCTCCTAGTAGCTCTTGGGCAAAGTATCCAAGCTCCCTGAGCTTCAGTTTCCTTATCAGTGAAACAGCAACGGCAGCCACCAACTCCGAGAGTTTTATGGGGAAAAACAGATATAATTGGTGAAAAGCGTGTAATGAAGTGTTATACAAATATTAGACAGTGTTTGTAGTTGTATTACATGAGGAGAGGCCAGGAAGAAAACTGTTGCTTTTTAGGGAACCTATTTGGCTAAGAAGAAATGTCATAATAGCCTCGTGAGACTCCGATACCACGCGCGGGGAATCAAGTTTCCACCTGTGGGCTCCAGGGTCTCTTCTGGTGTCATCTCTTGGCAGCACCCTCTACATGCTGGATATGGATTAAGAATTCATCTTCCTGATTGTCCAGTCTCATTGTTTATATAATCTCTTGTCACCATGATTGCCTTTCTGCCTAAGAAGAATTAAGGGAGGAAGAGAGGGAGGAAGAAACACTTTTGGTCAACAGTGAGTGACCCTACTGTGTTGATCGGGACATGCAGCGAGCTGAATTTCAAGTCCGCACTCCCCAGGGTGGCCTTTTACATCCGCGCTGTTGCCATAGCCACATGGTGGGTGGAGTGGACTTTGCTGTCCGTTAACTTTAGACTTGTGACGACTTTGGCCAACAGGATGCCGGGTGATAGGACGCCGGGAGCTCAGAACGCGCTCAGGCTGTTGAAGTTGCTTTCCGATGGAGGCGATACTCATGCCTCCGTTCTCAGCACAGGGTGGGATTAAAACCTCTGGAGAGATTGTGATTCTGAGGTCTGATTTGCCTTTCGGATGATGAGAAGGTCTGGCCTTGCGTGCGTTTCTCTCGTGGGTCTGAAAAGCAATATTTCTCAAGCTGGGTCGTTTGAATCCCGAAATGGATGAAGGAGAGAGAGCGAGAGTGAGAATGACAGCGCTAGAGAGAGACGCAGATCCCGACGGACTTCACTGGACCAGTTCACCTGGGCCAGGAATTAGTCCTGGGGCTAAACTAGGCCGCGCTGAACAACTGCGGGGGATTTTAAGCCGGGGAGGGAGGATTCTCGTGGAGATTAACTTTGGGCCTTGGCCTAGTTGAGTCTCGGTAGACTTTAAATAAAAAGCCGCGGGGAAGCGGGCACATGTCCCGCAGCCACGGTGGTGGCGAGAGTTCCTATCGCAACATCGCCGGGCCAAGGCCTGACATTTCTTATTTTGATAATTGATGTGGCCAAGTTGAAGCTTGTCACTGGGAGAGCATCGCACCGTGGCTCGGGTAGTGCCGTGGCCATGTGAAGAGTGAGAAAAATCAATTTCCACTGTCGACAGAGGGTTGTTTGATTTATTGCTGCTGGAAGAAGAAATTCTTTATCTCCCACCCCGTCTTGGAGAAGGACTGTTTTACAGTCTGCTGTTGGAGAGACTCTATAAAAGCAGCTATATTTGTCCAAACTTTGGTATTTTGATAACCTTCCTTGACTATTCAGAGGACATCGAACACTCCCAATTTTTACGACCCTCATTTGTGTTTGATTAAGCAATTACAGGCACTAAAAGATGATATGCAACAGAGTGTGGCCAGCGTACCTGCAGGATGATTTCATGCCGTTGGGAAGCATCCCAGGGCTTTAATTTTTCGTGACCACTGGCGGGAGGAAGGAGGGGTCTGCTAGGAAAGAGAACAGAGATTGGAACCCTGACTGCCATTGGAGAGCAAGTCAGTGTCCCTGAGCCTCAGTTTCCCTGTCTGAACAACTGGTCTGTGCTGCAGACAATACCATCCAGGTCCCCTTAGATCCCCTCAGGCTGCCTCTGTGTGCTGTTGCTTCCAGCGCCTACGCCTGTGGCTCTAGGGCTGCTTTGCTCTCATGCTCCAAGAGCTGGCAGTGCCTGAGGATGAACGTCTCCGCAGGGCAGCCCTCAGCCTGTGGCTGACAGACGTGGGGGTGTGAAAGCCTGGTTCCCTTGCCTCACCTCAGGACGCATCTTGGGGCCTAACTTGTACTCGGGCTGGTTCAAGCTGAGGTTCTCTCAGGCATAACTTTGCCTGAAACCAACCTCCTTCGGCTTCCCTTCCTTCCCTTCCCTTCTCTGCCCCCGTCACTGTAAGACTTCCTTAGTACATCATTTGGGCCTAAATCCTCGTCTCAGGCTCTGCTTCTGAAGGATCCCACCTAAGATAGCAAACTGGGCTCATACTTGTAATCCCAGCACCTTGGGAGGCCAAAGCAGGAGGATAGCTTAAGACCGGGAGTTAAAGAACAGCCTCAACAACACAGTGAGACGCTGTCTCTACCAAAAAAATAAATTAGCCAGGTGTGATGACTTGAGCCTGTAGCCCCAGCTACTTGGAAGACTGAGGCAGGAGGATCCTTTGAGCCCATCATTTTGAGGGTACAGTGAGCTATGTTGACACCACTGCACTCTAGCTCAGGCAACACAGTAAGACCCTGTCTCAAAAAAAAAAAAAAAGCAGACTGCAGACTGATGCTCCTTGCCAATTTTTTACAAACTATTTTATTAACTGTTATTCAGCACTTCAGTGTGCCAGGCATGGAATTAAGTGTTTGAAATTATCTCTTTTAAGGCTGTGATGATAAAATAAGGTCTAGGGAAGCACTTTTCACAATGACTAACACACAGCAGCCACTCAGCACACACTGCCCCAGTCTGACCACGACCGAGCTGCAACCCAGTGAGAGGAGTCGGGCAGTACGGCAGCCTCCTCACTGCCCCCCTCGTGCCCTCCTGCCTCTTCCAAATTGTCCTCCACACAACAGCCAGAGTGGTCTTTTAAAACATATCAATCAAATGTGTAAGACCCTCCAGTGGCTACTCAGTTACACATAGATATGAAATCCAAACTTCCGACCATGACCTACAGTGGGCTCAGCAAACTTTCTCTGTAAAGGGCCAGATAGTAAATGTTTTAGACATTGTATGCTGTATAATCTCTGTCACAACTATTCAGCTTTGCCACTGTAGCATCAGGACAGCCATAGATAATATGCAAATGGGCATGGCCATTTTCCAATAAAACTTTATTCATATAGACAGGCCGTGGGCCAGATTTGTTCTGCAAGCTGTGGTTGGCCATCCCTGGTCTACAAGACAGCTGAAGGGCGTGGACCCTTCCTCCCTCACCAGCCGCCAGCCTCATCCTGACCTACTCTCCTCCCCATTCATTCGCTCCTGCACACTGGCCTCCTAGAGAATGCTGGCACATTCCTGCAGCAGGTGTTCGTGCCGACTGATCCCTCTGTCTGGGTCTGGGACCCTCCTCCTGAAGCCTTCTGCATGGCTGGCTTCTGTTTATTATTCAAGTGTCAACTCAAATGCCACCTCCTCAAAGAGACATTCACGAGCCTACAGATGTATTAGGTCTCCTAGCTCCAGTCCCTCTGTTCTCTGTCACCTCAGTAATTCATGTATTCCCCTAGATACTCGTCTGGGATCTGTCCACCCCTCTGGAAGACAAGCTTCAGCAGCATCTGATTCCACATTGTCCTGCAATATCCTCAGCCCATAGCACAGGGCCCGGGACCTAGTAGGTGCTCAGTAAATGTTTGTCGATTAGATGGTCTCTGGGGAGTCCCTTGCCCACCCTCCCCTGTAAGAAGAGTTTTCGAAGGATAGAAAACACCAGAATTTCAAGTGGTTATCTTGGTTTTAAGGCAGACCTAGAAAACCACAAATAATCACCCTCTCTTCTCCTTCCCTGTCAGTTATCCCGTTAAATGGAACATCTCGAAGGAGAATTTGCCTGAACAAACCCTCACTCACTTTTCTTTTCTCAGTCCCAAGCCTAGGACTGCAGACCTCCATTTTCAAGGCTAAAAACACCAAGAGGAAGGTGTTCTCTGAACATGGAGTTGAGATTACCCAGTTAATTAAAGAGGGATTTAGGAGTTACTTAACATCTGGGCATCAGGTTTTTTTCCTACTCAGCTTCGGAAAGGAAGCAGAAATTATAATGTGTCGACTCTTGCTCCATCCACACGACTCCGTCCTGCAGCAGGCAAACCTGCTCTTGCCTGGGTTCCCTTGGCTCCGAGGCCTCTGATGCTTTTCCTGGGGAAACCGTGAGCCCAGCTCAGCAAAGCTAACTGTGCATCTGCAGGATGGCCGTGACCCCAAGAGCGGTAGCTGCTCCTTTTACCACGGCGTACCAGAGGGCAGTGGTTTGAGAAAGTCAGCATCGCTAGAGGCCCAGGGGGGCTTCCAGAAGCCGTCAGAGAAATGGCAGGTGGGCATTCGAGGGGGAGGTCCTTGAATGCAAGGAATGTGAGCTTTGTCCTGGCCAGGGAGTATTGGAGAGTTTGACACCGGGGATGATGTTCATTGGCAGCTACGAGGGAGGAAGACGTGGCTGGGTACCCAAGTAGGAGGTTGTTCTGGGGCTCCAGGTGGGAGGTGTCAGGACCTGCCTGGCATGGTGGCAGCAAGAAAAGAGAAGAGGAGCTACGTTCAGGCAGGGGTTCTCCACCCCAGGGGCCATGGGCCAGACAGAGCCAGGCCTCAGCCTTAGCACTGGGAGCTTGGATTTTATTCAGTGTTCATGGCAATAATAATAACACATATCTCTCTGGGTTATTGAGAAGATTAAGATAGTAAGTGCTTTTATATAACCTATTTATAACAAGTGTTTTATGAACATTTAAATACCAATCAGATGCCATTTCTGCGATGCTTCATTTAAACAGAATAGTCAGAACTTGGCAGGATGTGGGCTTTCGATGGACTTTCTCCCGTTCTGGTGTGACGCTGAGTCTTAGGATGCCTCTTCAGAAGCTCTAGTAAAGTGATAGTTATTGCGTGGCCAAGACAGCAGTCACACCAGGAAACCACAGCATGCAAGAAATGCCATTAGGAATGGGGGTGGGGTGTTCTGGGTGCTGCAGGCGGGGCCCCCACGAATGGCAGCAGGCACACCACGCAGCACTCAGGCAAGAAACGGTTTCCATCTCCAGCAAGCCCGAGACCAGACGCTTGTGAGGAGTTCCTCTCTGATTGTGTTGATGACCCTGGCTGCAAGTGTCCCACTTCGTTTGATGGTCAGAATATCCTCAAGGATCCCACTCGCCCGAGTTCTTGACTGGCCAGGGCCCCTGCACGTAAAGCATGCATCTATATCGATGCCCCCAGCTAGCAGCTGTACCTGGCTGGACCGTGTAAGAGGACAGCATTAGAGTGTTGCATCGTAGCCCCTCTCCCTTGGCGTTCCATGCATGGACATTGCTCTTCTGGGGCCTGATTTCAGTAGTAATGAACCCAAGTGATGCTTAATCCTCTGTGATTACTCAAGGCAGGAACTGGCCAGATGAACGAGGACAAATGGACAATAGGCGTGCTCCTCGGGCGCAGTTCGACCTGATACGACCCTTCGCCTAGGAGGGTGGGACGGGCTGTGACTGTCGATACTTGTTTTAAATTAATGTACTTGCTTGCCCTGCTGTGGGTGCAAATATATTCCAAGAAGTCGCCAAGGGGTGATTTACAGTGTGGCAGGTGGGCTCCTTAGAAAGCCCTGTGGGAGGGTCGGGATCCACATTCCCGGTGCATGGCATCCCGAAGGCCTTGGCCTCGTGTGGGCTGCCCCTTCTGCCCGGCACACCCTTCCTGCAGGTGCGTCAGACCTGAATCCTTCCTCCCTCAGGTCTTGGCTCAAATGCCCCCTTCTCAGTGAAACCTCTCCTGACCGCCCTCTTTAAAATTGTAGAACACGCACACACACACACACACACACACACACACACACACACACACGTACACAATCCTGGGATCCTGTCCCTGTTCTTTTTCCTCCAGCCTGCTAGCATAGTACACGATTCACTTATTTATTAATCACATTCCTTGTTATCTGCTTCCCCCTGTAGAATGCCCGCTCCATGGGGGCAGAGACGCCTGTTTTGTTGACTGATGTATCCCTAATGCCCGGAGCTGTAACAGACACCTTGGTTGAATAAATGGATAAATAATGAGGAGGTAGAGGGAGGGAATGGAATGATCCCAGGACAGGAAGAACAGTGGAATGTCAGAAAGGTGTCACTGTCCTTTGAGGATGGTCACCCTGAGAGACCAGATCTGGACATGCTTCCGCCCCAGGCTGGGTGGAGAAATGGACCAAGGCTGGAGGGAGGATTCGTGTTTCCCAAGTGCCTGCTCTGTGTCAGCAGAACCCTGGGTGCTGTCTGTGTGTTACCGTCTTTAATCTCCACCACGATCCTGTGTCCTGGGTACTATTATCCTATTTCCCAGGGAGGGAAACAAGACTCAGAAAAGTCAGGCACTGCCGAGGGCTACAGTGAGTAGCATAACTGGGTTTGGAGCCCAGTTTTCTAAATTGGTCCATTTGGTCTTCAAATAAAGTTTGACCTCCTACTCCAGGCCCCAAGCCTGTGCTTCTGCCCTCCACACCACTCCAGGGCTCATCGGCCTGAGCACTGTCAACATGTGGGACCGAGTCCTCACCTGCAGAATGGGGTGCTGCGAGGACTTTGCTGTGCATCGTAGGATGTTCGGCAACTTCCCTCGTCTCCACCCACTAGATGCCGGTACCATTCCCCCAAAGTGTGACAACCAAAAACGTCTGCAGACATTGCCAAGTGTCTCCTTTGGGACAAAGTCACCTTCAGTTGCAAACCACTGTTGTAGATGAAATAGAATCAGCTCTCACTGGCCCTGAGATTCTTTAGAGAAGGAAGAAAGAGTTGTTGTCAGGGAGACCAGCTGGCCCTGCAGCCAGGGCCTCTTGGGTTGTCTTACTCTGGAAAAGGTGTAGCCCCAGTCTGGAATACGGCCTTGTCCCCCAGGCCTAGAGTGGACTGGCTCCCCGGACGTGGGTGTGTGCGTCCCTTCTGAGAAGGGCTAAGGTGGAGTTCGATGTGCAGGAGATTTATTGGGGGATGGAGGGGAGACAGGAGGAGGCAAAGGAGAGCTTCGTACTGGGCTGCGGGCCTGACACCTGAGAAAGGAGGGGGGAAGGAAGCAACATTAGGTAGAAAGAGCCCCAGACCCCGGCACAACTCTGAGAAAGTCTCAGCCGGGCTGATGGGGCGTCACTTGTTACAGGAATGGGCTGCGCCAGTCATTGCTGTCAGGAACCACCCAGGAGGACTGTGGTCTTGGTGGGAGCACGGTAGTGGCCGCAGAGGTGGCAGCTGAGCCGTCTGCCCGTTGTGCTCCCACAGCCGGGGACCTGAGCAGCACGCTGACCACACTCACCAGAAGCCCGCGTGTGTTGGAGGAAACCAACACACGGCCGCCAGCCATTGGCATCTGTCAAAGGTGCTTGTGTGTTGTCTCGGTCAGGTGGCCGCAGAGGCAGACCTTGAGATGAGGATTCAAAGGCATGAGCCCCAAGAGGAAAGGAAACAGCAGGGCACACCGCAAGCCGCCACTGGGGCAGCCACGGCCAGTTCTGGGAGCTCCGGAAACGGAGAAGGGCGGGTGCCTCGAGGTTCCCCCGTTGAGGGGTGAGGAAGCTGGGGTGTTTGCTCCCAGGGAAGAAGTGGGCGCTGGGGCACCTGCAGGTCCACCCTGGGGTGCAGTCGCCACGTTAGCTGCTGCACTTGCTTTAGCTCTTGAATCCTCCAAACCACCCTGAAAGGTACATACTCTTCATATCCCCACTTTACAGATGAGAAAACTAAGGCTCAGCGTGGTTAAAACACAACCCGCCCCTTTATTTATCTTCTGGAGATTACACCCGAGCCACTTCAACAGGCGTTTGGGGACATCCCCAAACCCTCAAACCACACATTTGTAGAAAGTTCTGTGGCTGATTCACTTCCAGACAAGTAATCCCATCCATCGTGTGCAGATCTTCCTAGTTTATCTCCAAGGGCTGTGGAAGAAGAGGCTGGCACGTGCCCTTGTGGGCTGACCACCATCATGACGATAGGACCCACCCTTGGGTGGCACTTATCACGTGCCTGGAACCGAGAGGAGCACTTGACAGTGAGCACCCCAATGACCTCTCCCAACAATGCTATGAGGTGGGCACTATTATTCCATCCTACAGATGGAGAAACTGGGCAAGAGGTTAACACTGGTGAGAAACAATGATTAGATCAGAATCTCTCCAAATCCAGGCCTAACTCCAAAGTCCTTTCTCCTCATTCTCACACCATCCTGTTGCCAGCAGACAGAGCTGTCTTGACTCACTGAAGTCGGGGAAACACATTTTATTTATCAAATAGTTTGTTTAGTTAACAAAAAGGTTTCAGAACTAGGAGTCCATTGGAGAAAAATGACAGGAGGGTGCTTGGGGTGAGAAGGTGGGAACTGCTCAATGCGCCTTTGATCCATTTGTCACTGGCAGTGCCACATAACGGCTGTAGGGGAAGCTGGAGGCTTGTACTATGATGGTATAATTTCCTGTAAAAAAAAATAACAAGCCACCGGCAGGAAAAGCAACAGCATATTCTCAAGGATCCAGGGCTGAGGACTTTCACCAGCCTGCTCTGTGTTGAAGCTGTGCAGACGCTCGCGGGGGTCCTCCTGCTCGATGGCGGCTGACCTTCCTTCCCATCCCAACCCCCAAAGCCAGGCAGCAGCACCAGGGGGAAGCCATACAGTGGTGACAAGCTAGGGCTCTGGAGACAGAAGACCTCGACTCAAAGCCCAAGTCCACTGCTCTCTGATTGTGTGGCTTTCAATGAGCTTTTAAAAAATCCCCTGGGCCTCAGTTAGCTCATCTGTAAAATGGGGGAGATAGCAGTACCTACTTCGTAGGGTTGTTGCAAAGATGGAATGAGTTTATACATTTGTGTGCATGTGTTACTTCAAGCAGCACTTGGCGTTGAGGAAGCTTGCAATGGTACTTACGCTGGGCCATGAATATTTTCACACTTCTCCACAGGCCAGGCTCTGACTTGCAAGCTGAATCAATGGAATGGCAAACATACTTGAAAGCTAAAGATTGTTAATTGCTCTGAAGGGATTGAAAGATTTATTTGCCCTGGAGACATCTGCTTACATTCCAAGGACAATAAAAGGGACCTTCCCTTTCTCTCCCCAGGAAGAATTTGTTTACATTAGAGGGTAAAGGTTTCCCCTCTTAATCTCTCTCCAGAGGGACAGAAGGGCAGGTATGCTGGCCACCCTACAGAAGTTCCAAGTCTCATAATTGTGGGTTCCTCTTTAATGGCGCAACCGTTGTACATACATGCGACATCTGGTCTGCAGGTCGTCACCTCGGGGGAGTAGGGACATGGAGAATGGGTGCTGCTAAGATGCTCTGTGAGTAATGAGTGGTCTGCTCTCTGGTCCAGAGACTTAGTGTTTCATGGACATCGAAACTTAAGAGATTATTATTCTCTCTCCTGGGAATGGGAGCAGAATGAGTTTGGAATGAGCCTTTAGCCTCCCAGACACGTTAACCCCAACCCCAGAACTGACAGTCAGATGCTTCCTAAAGAAGATCCACTCACCCCATCCCATGTTCAGATTTGTAGATACAGATCCCTTTCTTCCCATGGGAAACATGACATTATTGGCTATGGCTGGTGAACAGAGCTCAGCTCTGCTCAAGTCAAAGAGCGTGCGCTCAGTAAATACCTGTTGCATGAGTGAATGAAAGTAGAGGTCCAACTACAGCAGATAGAAGTTGTTTTAAAAGAGCATCATGTCAGTGCAATAATATTGTCATTACGTTTGTTTGTTTTAAGGAATCCTTACCTTGATACGGACTGAAACATTAGGAGAAAGTAAAATTACATCTGGGATCTGCTTTTAAGTAATAGCGGGTGCGAGGGCAGATACAGATTGGCCATGATTCAACAATTTTTGAAGCTGAATGATGGGCCCATGGGGGTTCATTATACTATTCGACCTACTTTTGTCTATGTTTAAAATTTTTCCGTAATAAAAATAAGTAAATAAATAAGTACAATTTTTTTTAAAAAAAGAATATCATGGTGACCTTGGGTCAGACATTTGGATTTACACTTTCAAACCACAGTTCCCCAGGCTGCCAGCTCTGTGAGAGTCAGGACCTTGTCTGGCTGGCTCACGACTGTGTCTCCAGCACATGAAACAGTGCTTGGCATTTGGCATGGCAAATATTTCTTGAATAAATGAATTAATAGGGTATTCCCCAGCGTTCAGACATGTCCGCCCTTGCCCATCCTCCTCCCAGGTCTTCGGATGCTCCCAAGGTCATTTGGACCTGCTGGCTACCTGCACAAATGAGGGTCTCTTGGGCTGAGGTGCCCTCTCTGCCACCTTCCATTTCTGCACCTCTGTGACCACAGTGGTTGCTCTCCAAACCAGGTCCTGGCTGAGTGAGCTCTCCCAGCCCTGCTTCCTGGGGGCGTCCAGCACTGACATAAACACGGCGGGATTTCAAGAGGCTGGAGTGGAGCTCGCAGGGAAGACAAGAGCGTATTCCCGTTTATTTAGTGCCTATTCCCCGTTCCCTGTATTCAGGGCCTCTGCCCTCTCCAACACTAGGCAGCACCATTAACAAGACCAGTGTAATGTGAATGGAGTTCCCAGGAGTTGTGCACCATGGCGGCCCTGCCTGCACCTGTGGCAGGTGCTATTTTATAGGCCTCCAACTCCCTGAGCAATCTGAGGTCTCCGAGCTTCCCAAGGAGTCTCCAGGAAGCTACTACCTGGGAGATGAAATGTAGCCATCCCCACCTGCCCCTAGGGACAGGCCCCCAAGATAAAAGATGAAGACAGGAGAAGGGCTTTGAGAAGCTCACAGTCTCAGGGAAATAGAGACAAAAATAAAGGAAAGGAAGGAAAGGAGGGAGGAAGGGAGAGAGGGAGAAGAAAAGAAAGAAAGATACAGTCATCCTAGCATATTATAGTACCTGGAATAAAAGCATCCCGCCTGATGCCCTGAATCGCAGAGGGGGCCTTGGGGAGCGGGAGGATGTCTTCTTAGCGCTGCCTCCTTGACTGGTCCATTCCAACACGTTCCTGAGCATCCGGCGTGCACCAGGCAGTATGTGGAAGACAAAGATGCTGAGGGCTCTCCCTGTTGGAGCTCAGAGTCCAGTGGCATCTGCAAGCGCAAGCACTTAACCCCACAACGGGAGGCAGGATAGTGCAGTGGGTGGCACACTGTTGCTGCGAACTGTTCTGACCGTCTCTGACCCTCAGACCCTCTCTGAACCTCAGTCTCTTCATTGTAAACTGGAGATACCTGTGGTTCCTCTTAGAACCACTGTGAGTCTAGATGAGATGATATCTATAAGTGCCTCTCCCACCATGTGCTCACATACAGTAAACACTCGGTAAACTCTAGCTATTTTCTGCTGCTATGATGGAGACATATACAAGGTCTAGGGGCAAAAATAAGGGCTATAGGGACTAAATCAATGGAAGAGGGGGCGGTGTATGTCAGAAAAGGCTTTGCTGAAGATTGGCCTTGGTGCTGAATCTTAAATAAGAAGAAATCGTAGATCCCAACCAGCAGGAAATGGGTGCGCTTTCTGTGTTTTCTTTTCCTTCGGATTTTGCACACAGTGGTGACTGAGGTTGGTTAATAGTTAAATATCATGTGAGCATTCCTGCTGGGCTAGTTACTGTGGGGAAGGTTAGGATTAAGGGGGATGGTTAGTGATTTGCCTAACAATAGCAGTTTTCTTATCTCCCCACGGTGGGAAATTCCCAGGTTTGTTGGAGTCTGCTCTGTTTTCTACCTGAGCTGATGCCTGGGAGTGGGAGGGATGCCTGTGCAAACCCCCAGCTGCAGAACAATAGGCCTGTGACAGCTTTATCTGCAAGGCTGATACTGGGGGAACCCGAGACGCCCAAGAGAGATAACTGAACGCCACAGGGCAAGAGAGCGCCAAGCCTGTATTTCTCAGGGGATTTCGTTGGGTGACAGTCAAAAGTCTGGGAACTGGGTGCTCACCTCATTTCAAGGACTCAAGTTTTTACTTAGTATTTTAACTCGGGGCAAAGCCAACATACCATACCCGGGTCAAAGACCTGGACCCAGAAGCCTGTCCTTCCTGGGAAGCCAGTTTGGAAGAGTGCGAGCAGCCGGACTAGGAAAACGCCTTTGTGGATGGACCTGCTGAGGGGGGGGCCTTTCCTAGCTTGTTCTCTGTGGCCTGGAGCGTGGGGGGCGTGGACACCAGGGGGTAGGAGCGGGCATCACTCAGCTGACACTGAAAAAGGCTCAACAACTAATGTCTGAGGGTGACCACCTGAAACAGGACCTCGAGCTGCTAGGGCGTGGAACGCCAGGGGGGAAATAAATGTCACTTTCATTCCGGAGAATATTACCAAGGTGCCTGCGAAGTTTGATTTTCTTCTGCAAGCCTTTCATTCAACCTAAGGGCCAGGTTCAGGCACAGAAGGACCAGCTGTGTGCCTCAGCCTTGGTTCAGTCTTAATGTTTGCATATGTCGCAGTTGAGATTTAAATATTTCTTAATGATCAGAGATCAACAAACAATTAGAAAGTCCAAGAATCTGCTCTCAACTACAGTATGAATGTTCTCTGAGCATTTTTGTAAGGAGCATGGATTCCTATTATAATCAGAAAAAAACAATAAAGATAGAAAAAAGATCTTGGAACGAGGGTTCTATTTATAGTACTATTTTAAGACATAATTATTTGTTATAAATGCATTTGTGAAAATGATAATAAGATTAATAGTATTTGTGGAGCACTTCTTGTGCTCCAGGCCAACTCATGGGCAGGATCAACATAGTTTTTGCAACAACTCTGCGATGTTGTCTATGGAGCTAGAATCACCCCCATTTGATGCATGTGGAAACAGAGGCTTAGAGACCTTAAGTAACGAGGCCTTGTGGTTAAATCAATGCCGTCAGTATATCGAGGTGTTGCCTAAGACTGGGTATCTGCGATAAAATGCAAGACACATAAGATTTAAACAAACAGGATTTCGAGTGGTCTCCACTCTCCAAGGTCTCCTGGCCCTCTCCACTTCTTGTGACTCACCTGGAGTGAGGGCACAGTGTGAGTGTTCCTTGTGAGATCCTCGAGGGTAACAGCCAGGTCTTACTGACTTGCCGATAGCCCTAGAGTGGCAAGGAACACCAACTCCAATGCCAGTGGAAACCCGGCAGGTAAAGCAGACCGGTGAAGCTGCTTGGGGAGTAATGACTAAAAAGAAAGAGCTTGCCCATCCGAAGGAAGCAGTTTCCACTCAATTCCAGCCAATTGCAGTCCTGTGGGACGGCAGGCCCAGTGTGGCCAAATGGTTTGCTTTCCAAGAGAAGCCGGAGATTTGGGATATGTGAAATCTCCCAATTTTTCAGTCATCGTTCAATACAAATGCAAAACTGTGTCTTTAAAAAGTACCACCAAATTGGGTTGAATTTGGCCAATGTGGAGCTACTTCTTCCCTAGAGCTTTGCAGAATTCTTCACAGTTAGTTGACTTTCTATAAAGGCTTTTGCGTTAATGAATGAATGAATTACGAGGCACAGAGCCCATTAGAAGGCTCAGCCCTTAAGACTTGCCTTTGCCTCCCATGAGCAGTGGTGTGAGCCCCCTCTGACACTGCAGAAACAGGCTACCAACTCGAGTTTTGGAAAGGTCCCTGAGTGCGGGAACTGTATCTTGGTCGGGTTTTTACCCTTCCGGGTCCCCAGTATAACGTCTTGCCAAAGGTAGGTTCTTAATTAGTATTGAAGTGGATGCGTGAGACTAAGGCTGGTCCTTCCTTTGTTCATTCATTCCATGAGTATGCACTGACCACCCGCTGTGCACTGGCAGTGGCATTCGAGTGGTAACTCACGGACTCCGTCATAGCCAACACCACGGTGGGGCAGGTGACTAAATGTGCTGTGTTTGCGACCGGGCTACAGGACCATAAGTGTAGGGTGTAACTCAGCTCACAGGTCAGGGACGGCCCCTCTGAGGAGGTGATGTATGAATTGAGCCTGAACTGTGGTAGTGGACGGCAGAGGGAACTGGGCGTGCAAAGGTCCCGATGCAGAGTGATCCAGGACCACAAGGAAAAGTCCAGGTGGCTGGGGCCGGGAGACCATGGGAAAGAGCAAGGTAGGTACAGCTAGACATGGCCAGGCCGGATCGCCCTGAGAGTTTGGCCTTCAGCCTGAGGGGAAGGGAAGGCAACAGAGGGTTTAAACAGAAATGATAATTTACATCCTAAAAGATCTCTCCAGCTAAAGTGTGGAGAACTTTGTGGACAAAGTCAAGAGCGGATAGGAGGTCTAATTTCGAAGCTAACGTGTGTCTCCAGGCAAGAGGTAGGGTGGTGACTTAGACTAGGATGCAGTGTTAGACACAGAGTTAATGACAGGGACACAGAAAAACTTTAAGGAGCTGGTGCCATTTGCTGAAACAGGGAACCACACTGGTGGTTCTGTGACTGTACAGTTCTAGGAGGTGCCATCACTTAGACTACAGTGTGAATGTCTTCCCTGGAGCCATACAACACACCAGCCCTGGGAGGAAGAGTCTGGGGGAAGGGACAGATTTAGTTTGGAATTTAACAAAAAAAACTAGCTAAACATCTCCAAAGTCCCAGTTATAATTTTCCATTATCATCAGACAAAAGGTGGTCAAAGGTAGGAAATTGAATTTTCAAAGTAGTTGGGCCTTAGAAAGAACCAGGCCCCTGATGTTGCTGAGGGGGAAACGCATTTTCAATCTTTCAGAATCACTAAATGGAAACAGTTCTCTTCTCCTCCCCTAGGCAGAAGGAGGAATTAACTTTGAGGCTAGAAGACGTGGAGGGACTGGGAGAGTAAGGAGCTCAGCGAGACACCTGGAGCCACATGCCAGCTCCTTGTCCTGGCAGGTGTCATCCAGGTGCAGAGCAGTCCGGAAGTGACTGGATCTTCCCAGATTCTTGGCGCCCACCCACATGACCTTGCCCTTCCTGCCGCCCCGCCCCGCCGTGGGAAGAGGGTGCAGGGTGTGCCGGAATCCCGGGCGGAATGACTCCTCGTGATCGTTGCCATGTGAGCAACTACGCGCTGTGACGGAGAAGCAGGCCCCAAGGAAGGAAGAATGTCCTTAAATGCCTAATGAAGAGGTAGAAGCACCGCCCCCAGCTCCTTTGAAAGAATATTCCGAGGAGAATGGAGATCAAGGATTCAAAATCATTCTAGTCTTGAGAACAAAGACGCCAGGAAAGCAGCATGTCTGGGATGCAGGGCATTGAGGGAGCGGGGAAGGAAGGAAGCGTTGCTCTTTCTGAAGCGACAAAAATGTTGAATTGGTGGAGAATGGAAGAGCATGATCTGGTCCTCGTGGCCTGTATCAGACCTTCTCTGGGTCTCTGAATACTCCCCTTCTCCTCCTGCATTCGGCATGTTCTCAGCTAGGGTGTCCCTTTCAGCTGGGGAACGAGAGTCTAGGATGGTAACTTACCACGGCCCAAAGTCCCCCCGGTTCGGGAAAAGGTGCGCCAGGTGCACAGAGTGGAGCAGCTCCTGCCCTCAGAGCTAAAAGGGACCCCGCTGTGAGGTCCCACTCCACACCCACGAGGGTGGCTAGAATCCAAAAGATGGGTACTCACCAGTGCGGGTGAGAGTGGGGAGAAATCGCAGCCTCCTGCACTGCTGGTGGGAATGGAACACGGGCAGCTATCGGAGAAAACAGTCTGGCAGTTCCAAATAAGGTCACGGTCACGGCACCAGGGGTCAGGACTTCAACATAACTTTTAGGGGGGACACAATTCAACCCCCGACAATGGAGAGACAGATGATGAGCATGCCACCAAATAGACGCACAAGGTCGTTTTGTACGTGCTGGGGTAGGTCTGCGCAGGGAATGTGGCAGGTGAATGCAAGGAGGGAGGCGGAGGTCTGCGGGGTCCCCTGCTGGGAGGTGGCATTGGAGCTGAGGCCCGAGGGACAAGAAGGAGCTGGCCCTGCACAGAGCTGGGCAGCAGGTGCAAAGATCCTCAGGTGGGAACGGGCAGAGTGTGTGCAAAGAATGGCAGTCGGGGAGGGTGGAGTGACGGCAGGGGCCAGAGCCTGCGGCTTTGGGTCTAGTTCCAAATGCACTGAGAAGCTGCTAGAAGGTATGCAGGAGAGGAGTGACATGATCTGATTTGTGTTTTGGAAAAGACCTCTCTGGGACATTTCCCTTTATAAGAACACTTTACGTAATACATTTAAGGTCAAACAAAGAAGAAAGACCCACCTTGGATGCTAAGAGGAGAAGCAAGCTGATGAGAGATGTGTGTTAACTGGGCCATGACGGAGGATGCCACAGAGCGCGCTCGGCCTGGCCGGCCACTGGGTCTCCTTGCGGGGACATGGATGGCTCCTGGTTCAGAGGGGCTGTGAAGTCCTGGAAGCCTTTGCTGTATTTCCACCGAAGTCTAGGGTGGGCTTGACACCCCTTCCTGGAGGGCCCTGGAGGGTTCTAACCCTGGATTGGCGCTGAGAGTGTCCGGGCCTGGCTCTGAAGGCCGCATCCCTCAGCACAGAGCCCTTCTCAACTGAGAAAGAGAGAGCTGGGAATTCTGCCCCAGAATTGCCACTTGAGGTGCACCACATTGGCCTTCTGCACGCTCTGGTTTTCCATGCTGCGCGGTTGAGCTGCCTGCCTCAGCCAGGAGGACGGAGTCCCCACAGGCAACCTGTTTGTCTACACTGCCTAGAAATGCACCTCTGGGCGGTCCTGGCCCTGGACACAAGCAGCGTCTGGTTGGAGGGATGAGGTTTTCCTTTCCTGCCCGTGGAAGAAGCTTGGAGAGATTAGAGGCACCGCCCCCCC
>CAUYSK010013007.1:0-19811 GCA_963575035.1 Avahi laniger
TCTTTGGGGTTTTCTAGATATAAGATCATATCATCAGCAAAAAGCGATAGTTTGACCTCCTCTTTCCTAATGTGGATACCCTTAATTTCTTTCTCTTGCCTGATTGCTCTGGGTAGGAACTTCCAGCACTGTGTTAAAATAGAAATGCTAGTGATGGACATCCTTGCCTGGTTCCAGTTCTTAGTGGGAATGCTTCAGCTTTTCCCCAATCAATACGGCTGCGGGTTTGTCCTATATGGCTTTAATAATTTTGAGATATGTTCCTTCTATGCCTAGTTTGTTGAGGGTTTTTTATCATGAAAGGGTGCTGAATTTTGTCAACTGTTTTTTGTGCATCTATTGAGATGATCGTATGATCTTTGTTTTTATTTCTGTTTATGTGGTGGATCACATTTATCGATTTACATATGTTGACACACTCCCATCCCCACCTCTACAAGTTTGGTCTCTATTTAATCTATTTACTGCTTCAGCCAGTTACTTCCCTCTAGAAAACCTGTGATTGGGAAAAACTCCACAAAGCTCTGCCTCTTTGGGAGCCACCTCTCTTAGCAAAGTTTTTATTTGGTGACAGTCAGGGTCTGATTTGAATGTTCAAACCAGAACTGTGAAAGTATTTTGATATCTCTTAGTCCATCAATCTTCATTACTCAAGACAAGATTTGAACAAGAATTTAAAATTAGTAGTCTTATATTTGTTTGAGTGAGATGAGAGAAGGCCGTATTGTTTCTAGGCAAAATGACTGAGAATTCAGTGAATAAAAGTAGTACTTTGAGTCTAAGGTAACTTTGATTCCTAAAGGAAATCAGTGACAGCATTAAGTCAGTTTAACTTTAGAAAAGCCTACGGCCATTTAAAAATCAAAAGACCAAACTCTTAAAAGAAAAAATAAGGGGCAGGTATGTACTTCGGGATCTGTAAATAAATGAATGGTCTAAATTCAAGCATTTTGGCATGAGAAATGAAATGCTAAGTATTTGGAATTTGACCCTGAATTGTTTTAGCTGGCAACTCTCTCTCTTATATGTTCATCCACTTTAGTAAACTACACTAGTTTATATTTTTTTTTTAGGTGAAACAAGAAATAACAGAAATCGTATCTAAAGTAGTCAAATTCATAGAGACGGAAAGTAGAATGGTGGTTGGTTACCAGGGGCTGGGATGGGGGTTGGGGGAATGGGAGTTGATGTTTAATGGATGCAGAGTTTCAGTTTTGCAAAATGAAAAGGACTGCACACACAACATTGTGAATGCACTTAATGCCACAGAATGTACACTTAAAAATGGTTAAAATGGTAAATTTTATATTATATATATTTTACCACCCTAGAAAAAATAAGAAATAACAAATCTTCAGCAGTAGTTACATTCTACTTCTTTGCCAGGGTGCCCAGCTATGAGGAAAATCTCTGCTTAAGGGGACATTTATCCTTAAAAACATTTTTAAAAATTAAATCTAGAGATGATTCTCTGGACATCATTTACCGACTGGCAGTTTAAAAGGCCCCTATACCATAAATTGTGAAGTTAAAAAAAACCTGGTACACAGGAAACAGTAGAGCTGGGTGGCTGGGAGAGTTGCTTGTGGGGTTAATTTATAACTAAGACAAATGAATCTATAAAAAGAAGAAAAGCCCCATAAGAAATATGTCAACTGATAGTAAAGGAGAAAAAGAGTTTAGATAAAAGATATCTGAACTTGTTTGGTCCCAATGATTTTATGACTGAGGAATTCAATTATCGGTGTACTGGGTGGAGCAAATCACAATTCTGTAAATTACTAATAGGATGCAACGATCTCTATCTTTTTCTGTATGTGCTCACATGCAAAGTTCATGCCTGCCCTCTGTAAATAAACTCTCTGCCTAGGTATACTGCAGTGTATGAATTCAGGGCTTCGGGATTGAAACGTAGATAAAATTTGCTGTTAAAACCTTCAAGATGGGTGGGTGGTACTTTTACAATAAGATTAGGAACTAGAACAAATTACTTTTGCTTTTGAATTTTGACCATTGGGTTTGTTTCATTTTATATTAATTTCTTTTAGGACTTTTTTTATTGAAAATCTGTAAAATATTTTTAAAATAAGATCACAATCATACAAAGACTATTCTCCTGTAGTTTCTTCCAGTTCTTGTCAACATGTATACGTTTTTTTACTTACTGACAGTTACTGTATATGCAGCATTTGACACTCAGCTTCTTTCTGGCTTTCCAATTTTTCATAATGGCAATGTAATAGTCGATGTTAGTGTTATCACATAATTTACTCACCCAGTTTTTTTCAGGTGGTTTCTAGTTTTTTATTATCATATAATTACTGTTTGTCATATTATTAATATCTTCATGCAATATTTCACTTAATTTTTAAAAATTATTTTCTTCAGATAAATTGCCAGGAGAGAAAATTTTATGTTAAAGTATTTGAGCAATTAACTACATTACTCTTGCATTAATTACTTTTACAACATTTTAAATTGCTGTGAGGACATATTAATAGCAAATGAACAAAACATATAAAATGTCAATATATTTTAGAAATATATTTAAACTACTTCTGTTGATTTAAATGAATTATCATTTACTTACAGCTCTGTGGATAATGATAGTAGTGGGAGGGCAGAGAGTGAAGAGCTTCACCAGTTGTTTAGAGATGAGAAAAATGTGGGTGGTTTTTAGTTGTTTAAAAAAAACCTACATAATATCAAGGAAGTTATAGATTATCTTCTGAGGCTATGTGCCAAATTTAAATAAAATGTAAAGACTTTGCTGTGGGTTCTTTATGGCCTTTAAGTGCAAGTTGCTAGGTACGAGAAATGACTGTTTTTGAAAATGCAGATTGAACAAAGTAGGACTTCCATAGAGATGGAGTGAAATCAATTTTTAAAAATATTTATTTAAAATCAAATATTTTTAAATTTGTGGTTTGAATATCTGAGGGAATAATTTTAGAATAAAGATATAATAAGAGAAAATTTTACGATATAAAATTATAGAAAAAAGAATTATGGGTGAAATTCTCTCCTTTTTATTTTCAACTTTCTGTTTGGGGGTTAAGTTTCTTCATTATCTCTCCTTCCCCAATTTTGTTTGCCTCAAAAAAAATGCAGTTATGAGGTCTACAGTCCTAACTATAGCATACTTGGTTCTTTAGTTACTTCCAACAACTTATATATTATAAAAAATGTGTATAAATTTTACTACAATATTATATAGTAAGAGCTCAATAATTGGAAACTACTAGTATTCCATGGGGCAAAAGGGAAGCAAATGTGATCTCTTTCATGTTATTCTAGTTTTTTTCTTTAAGCTCGTGAACTTCTTGTTCTTCAGTCCAGATCCTGTGATCTGAAATAATTTAAGTTATTAAATGTTTGATATTTTTAACCTTTTACACTCCCAGTAGACAGGACATAGGAAATTCAGTGACGTAAACATCTTTAATAATCTTTAAAAGTCATAAGACTTGGTAGCTAGGACAAGAAACAATTAGGTATAAATTTCAGGGAAATACCATAATGGCATGACTTTTGTTTTCTTTTGTTAGCAAGCCACATGGCTTTCCTCTCAAACCAAGGAATATGCAGTGTGGTCTCCTTTTAAGATTTCAGTTTTGTCTGCATCACAGAAATGTATGTTTCCCTAAGTTTACTCGCTATAATTTGCGATTGCTATTTTTCTTATCTGCGAAGGAAGTACAGCAGCTCCCACTGGGGAAATACCATGTTAAGTTGATCCTAAAATAAGAAATCTAAGGGAAAGGTCACATCCTAATAACTTGTGCAAATCTAAATTCCCATGGAGCTTTAAAATCATTTCGTAGGAGTGGAGTATTAACAATGTGTTATTGAACTTCTTCCAGATAATGTCGTAAAATTGAAGTACTTTTGTGTATAGAAGTAATCCCTGAAGTAGAAATACAATTGATAAGACCTCCTTTTTTTTTTTACCAATCTATTATGAATATCCAGAGAAATCTAGTATGACTAATAAACCACAAAATCTTTTTTTTGTTACTTTCACTGGAAATATAAAGGAAATTTATAATAACATACAATGAAAATGATTTTTCCCATTATTACAGAGATGTTTAATATTCAACTTTTTTACTAATATTGACCTCCAATTGTACTTTGAAGAACCCTAACCATGTCATTCCAGAGAAATTCATGGCTTTGGGAGCCAGGAGCCCTGGGTTATAGTCTCTCCTCTTTGGTTAATTGGCCATCTCTTAGTTTTCTTATCTTTGGGTAAGGAGGTGTTTATTGTGAGGATCAAGTAAGATCAAGTATATAAAGGGCTTAGAAAAATTTTATAGCATATATAACTTTTAAGGTGTTAATATAATCATTGCCTTTACTTTTTTATCTTTTCCAAAGGAAGAAATCAAAGTAGAGAGATCCAGTAACTTATTCTGTCCCACTCAAGCTAACAGCCACTGATAAACCCTCATTGGCCCTGCTCACTGGCCAAATCTAAGTCATTTTTTAAAAAGAATGAGATTTAAATGGAAGCCGCTCCATTATGCTGAGCACAGAGATATTATATTTTGCAGTAAGGATACTGCAGTAAGGATTTCCTAGCAAATAATAACTTTTTTGAGGATGCATTAGTAGACATGTATCTTGGATATTTATTTATTTATTGCTTTAGAGAAATGTGCATCAATATTCCTTAGTCTCTGCTTCCTTACTACAAATTAAAGCAGAGCAGAACGTGGCTTTTGTCTTTTGACCTGCTGATATTTATTTCCTTCCTGGTGATAATGTTTTTAGTAATTTAAGATTTATAGGAACATGCCTGGGTGCCGTACCTGCTGGAACCCAATCTGTAGCATGAGCCATTTGTTGAAATTATTTAGATATTTCTGCATTTATTTATTTTGGTTTCGGACTCCATAATAATTATTACCATGCAATAAGAAATAAATACAGAATTATTTACTTACATGCATATCTATGTGACTTAAGTTCCAAGAATCTCTGCAATGATTCAGTATCTTTTTAATATCTTTGTTCAGGAAAAGCATTAAGCTCCTTCATCATGTTAATTAGTTTGGTTTTTTAGTTTATGTTATGCACCAACATGAAAAGTATGAGATGTAAAAGGGTTACATCAGTACCCTACCACACGTACACCAGAAAAAGCTGTCCTTGTGCTTACTGGAAGCAGTCATCCATTTAGAAATGCACAGTCTATGTATCTGACAGTGTGGACTCACTTCCTTTAAGTTCATGTCCTTCTAAAGAACACCTGGCCCAAGATGAGTCGGGGCTCGCATGGGGTGGATGGCTTGCTTTCACCTAAGTGATACGTAGAAGTTACAAAAAATCTTGCTGATGGGTGTTCTTAATATATATGGGGTAACTATGTCATGCATCACACTTTGGAATAAGAGTAATAGCAATGGTGAATGAGAGTCCAAGAATTCATTTTCTTGTACACTTCTGCTGCTAGGTGCCAAATGCTGCCAGGAGGGAAACAAAATCTTTCCATGTGTGAACCTTCTGGTTGCTACTACTATGAATTTTTCTAACCATCCATTTTATTTCCATGATATTATTTTAGTTCATATTTTCCTTATTCCTCATTGGGTTATTGCAAATTCTCTTTCTCACTCAGCAATCCACCATTTCCATTCCATCCTCCAATCCACAGAGTTACCTGTTTAACACACCATGAGCACACTTCACCCCATTTCAGGCAGCAAGAGAGGCTTTGTGGTCAGCCTCAACCTACCTCCTCAGGGTCATCGCCTCCATTTGCTCCCACAAATCTTGTGCTGCAGACACACCAGACTGATAGATGGAAGTTACAAAAACTTCCAGATGCTCAGTGTTCCTCTCACATGGTTGCATTTATGACTGGAATGGACCAATTTTCACATTATTGTTGATTTGACAGTTTTTTGTAGTGCACTTCTTTAAGAACAGAGACCATCTTCAGCGTATCCTCAGTGCTTAATACAATTCCTAGCAAATATTATGCAAGTGATAAAATTATAATGTAAATGAAATCAAATTATTCAGATATGCTTTTATTTCTCCTAATTAAACATAGTATTTTTAGCAGTCTTGATTAAATATTATTTTTAAATTTACCAATGTGAGATGCAAAACATGCCACAGAATTGAATTATTTTAAGAAAAGAATTTCTGTGAGAGATATATATTTACAATTTTGTGGATTTAACCTGTGTATAGACTTTATGTTGCAAATATTGAAAATTAATCCATAAAAACACATAGGTACCTTACCAGCTACTTTTTAATCTGTATAATTTGAGGATGAGGAATATTTAGTTCACAGATTGGTTTAGGCTTTTAGATTTCTCTAGCATTTGAAGCAGAGCTTCTAAACCAGGTAAAAGACTAGACTAGTTATTGGTGTTGAGATTTTTTTTTTTTTGGTTCCTGTTTGTATATATTATTCATTAAACAAGTAGTTCCTGAACTACCTTTCTATATCCAGCACTGTTCTAGACGAAATAGAATTATGACATATTCTTTGCGCAGAGTCGTGTATCAAAGACAATATCTACAACTAAAAGAGTCATATAACAGAGCTGGGCAATGTGTGATTGAGGAAAACCATGTAGTAAAAGTCGATCGAAGAAAACATACATGCAGTGCTGGGATGATCTGTAGTTGCTTCATTAAATGGTTGTACTTGATCTGAGCTCTTAAAATAAGGATGTGGATACACAAGAAGGAAGAAATTGGAAATTTTAAACGTGAAGAGCATCATGGGGAAAGAATTTTGAGGTGTCACTGGGTGTATCAGAGTGAGGAGTTTGGATGTGGTCTAGGAGGCACTGGGGAACTTGAAGATTTGAGGGCAGGGAGGTGTATGACAAATGCTGTGTTTGGAAGGGACCAACAAGAGAGATGTTTTAATAACTTACATAGTTGGGCGAATGAATAAAAAATAAAGAGGATGAAAGGAACAGAGTCAAAAGTGAATTTTGGGCTGATGTATAGAGAGATGGAGGTATTAAAAGAAATAGGAAAGAGAGACTCTGGGGGGCAAGAAAGATGAGCTTGATCTTGAACTTGTTAAAGACACGCAGTCAGGTGGCTGGGCCTTGTTTCAGAGGTCAGACTTGGACTTACTGATTTGGGTGTCATTATCATTGGTTGTGGAATGTTTTGAAAGCGGAGGTCTTAAGAAACAACACAAAGGTAGAATTTAAAAGAGTAAGATATGAGAATGGAGAGAATGGTACGTACACCTCCTTGCCAAAGGAGGAGAGTTTTAAGAAAAGAAAAGGAGAACAACACTTAGTACTTCTGTGTGCCTGATGTTGTATTAATAACTTTACCTATATAATACTGTTTAGTCCTTGCAGTAACCCTGTAAAGTAGGAATTACTGTTGTCCCTATTTTATAGATGAATTAAGTGAAGTTCAGCAGGGTTTAAAATACCTTGCCTAAAGGTCATACTGCTAGTACGATGAAGTCTGGATTTAACTTGAGATCTGTCTGACCACCCCCCAAAGCCCACCTATTTTTTTAAAATAAAATATTGTAAAATGGCAATGAAAGGTCAAGAAGAGTGAAAAAAGGAGTAAGGCTATTAAAATTTTCAAAGCCTTAAAAATTCTCGAGGAGAAGATCATTGTTGAAGAATATATAGCTTAAGTATAGTGGTAGGAACAGAATATTTCAGGGAGCGGAGAAGGTAACAGTAAATAAATGCAGGGAGTGACTTTAGAGCATTGACAATTTGGGCAGCAGATAGGACAGTTCTTGTGAAGCAGTTGAGTCAAGCACAGTAGGGAAGAGTGCAAATGGGTAGGGAAGGAGGGATTAGAATGGGGGTGAGGTCTCAGAATAGGCATTAAAAAGGCACAGACCCTGTGAGAAAAGACTGCTTCCACTAAGTTTGGAAGAAACGATAATGAGGTTAATGTGCCCGCTGTGCCAGTGTGGGTAAGAGGGAAGGCAAATGAGAAAGGTGCCAGATAAGCATAGATTTATAAAAGCACTAGTTATAATTATACCTCCAAAGTTATATTTTACTTGGAAGAAATCTCAAAAAATAAAGACAACATGGCAGTTAAGTGACCCTAATCAAGTCACTTTCCTTCTTCTGGCCTCAGTTTTTCCATATGCTAGACAAGTTAAGTCAGGCAAATGGATCTTTTAAGGACCTTTCTAAAATTGTACGTAACTTTCTGAGCAATGTAGAATGGAACTTTGATCTGTTCACAGATAACAGTGACCGTATAGCTTATAGATCAAAGGACTGGGTAGGAATAACTAAAATTAGAACTAGTACCTTCAGAGGTATTAGTATGAAGGAAATTTTTAGAATTTAAATCCACAAGTCAGAATTTCTAGATGTATCCATTTTCCCCTTTATTAAAAATTAATTGTTAAAATGTCTGAATACACTACTAAGTGTAACTCTCTTGAAATCAAGGATGATATCCCATTCTCCATGATGTCCCCAGCATCGAGCACGTGCCTGACACAGAACAACTATTCAATAAATATTTATTAATTGAATGAAAGTTGAATTAAAAATAAAATGCCACCTGTAAGAGGCTTCATATAGCATTTTTTTCTCTTCTTTGATTTCTTTTCTCAATCCTTTCCATGACAGTTTAGGGACATGTTAATTGTGTAAAAGATAGCACATGTTAATTGTGCAAAAGATAGTCACTTTTCATGACATGTCTATGTTTGTATCATTTTAATTGGTTTTCATTTGGTTGCTATGTTGACTTTTTGTAAAAAGGGAAGTAAACTTGTGAATTGACTGACAGTGAAATCTTGGGATTTTCAAAAATACTTTTTGTAGTTAATTAAAAATTAGTATTCTAGTTTTCCATCTTTTGTTAATTTAAATTTTACCAACAAATTTCCTTTATAAAAAGAAATTGTACTTTATATTATGGAAGAAAAATGATTTAGAAAAACAGAAATCTATTTCTGAACAAATTTAGTGATGCTGATGTAAGAAAAAACAAAACAAAACCACAAGAAGTCATCCCAAATTTAGTAATGCTTCCCATCTTAAACACATGATTTCACTTGTCCTCTGGCTAGTAAAGGTTACAGAGTGTCACCATAATACCTTTTACTTCCTTATGGGTTCTTGCTACTCTACCCCTGAATATGGTAGATCAAGTTATAAAAACCCTGAAATATAACAATATAGTTTATTGCACTTTTAGTTAGAAGTGTTCTGCCAAGATGAGCTGAGAAATAGAGGAAATGGATTTAAATTTACAGCAGTCCAGTGATACAGAATATACTTTTTCCAGGCCACTCAAACAGCAAGCCAATTTTTAACTTTAATACTTTATGCTGTGGAAAAGTTACAGCTGTAACAAAATCAACAGACACATCTCTGGTTAATGTTCTTAAATGAGAAAACTGACTGCAGGAATACTTGTCCAAATACATGTTTATATAGAATATACAACTTTCAGGAATATTATCAATTTTACTTAGTGCTGTTTTGAAAGTCACTGATTATTTTTATCTTTCTGATTAAGAATTAGGGCCAAAGTTGTACATTTCACTGTTAGCAGACTTGTCTTCAGTGATATGGTGATTTGAAGATGTCTTTGTCTCTTTTTTCATTACCAAGTTTGATCTTCCCTTTCCTTGAGGTAGAGATTTAGAGTATTTGTTTATGTGGGATACATTTAAAAATGCAGATTTTAATAAATGGCTGTTAGATTCTTGGGTAAAAACTAAAATACTGGGCAGGACAACCAAGTATACAAAAATTAAATGTTCACTGGAGACTATACAGATATCCTGGGTTTATAGAATCAGCCGTCCTGTGAAAATGTGAATGAAGTTGAAGGAAGAGAGCAAGTGATTTTTTTTCTCCTTTAAAGATTTGTTCAATTTTAGCTATTTATTTTTTCAAAATATGCACCATCACAGAATTATTTCTAGAGTGACCAATTTACTGTGATAGACATGGATGTTACCTTGAAAGAGATTCTCTTGTCATTTAAAATACAAGACGTAGAGTGAAAAGAACCAAGTGGTAAAAGAGAAAAAAACTGAATATTTTAACCCAATTTATTTCTTCTTTTTTGGACTGCTGCTGGCAGTCCATTTGTCTCACTCTCAGCAGTGTCACCAATTTTACAGTCGTCTGTATTTAGAGAGTTTGAACCACCTATAAATCAGCAGTCGGAGTGGAATCTTGGCACATGAGGTCTCAGTCAGGAAACAAGCATTTTGTTTGTATTTAGGTAATTTGAGTGTGTGGCCTCTGGGCATTTGGTAAGAAGGCCAGTAAAGAGAAGCCTAAAGAACAGAATATTTACTGAGTAATCACCTTTTTCCACTCAGGGTTTGAGTCTAAGCAGCCTGAGAAAAACCAGCGGATAGTCTAGTTGGCAGGTTTTTAAAGAGAATGAGGAGCCCAAACTGAAAGACAGCGACGACCACAGGGGAAAAGTACCTGGCATGGAAGCTTTTTTGGCACTGTTGAGAAAGGCTTCAGACCCAGCCTCTGACTGAAGAGGTAGAGAATCCCTCTTCCCATAGCAAGGAGTGAAAGTGACAATTATTCCATAGTACAGCTGAGTTAGATTTGGGAACGTTCTTGGAAACATATATTAAGATCTCAGAAGAAGTGTTAAAATCCCAGGATTTGTTAGCCAAGAATGACACTTGTTTCTATCAGAGTCACTCCTCAAGTTGAAATTTAAGGAGTGTCCTTTGTTATAAACAAACAAAGCAAACAAACTGAGCAAATAAGAATGATTCTTCGGTACCTACGTGGCACGTGCAAAGCTGTTTTCCCTTGCAAAATATGTGTACTGTAAGGGTAAAATTGGAGTAAATAGTATTAAGTTTGGCCCTTAGAACCTACTGTATGGAATAATCATGCCCCTACTTTTCTCTCCTAGATTCTGATCGTTATTTAATCACTCATTGTCACCTCCACTAGAGGGAGATAAAAAGGACAATAGGAAATCAGAATATTTAGATCTGTAGTTCAGCTGTTATTCAGTTATCCTTGAAACCTTTAACATTCATCACTAAGGATGATTAAAAATTAACGAGAGCCAGAGAATTAAAGTTTGTACTGCTTGATAGCTATAAACCAGTTATGGGGACCTCAATGATTCCAAAAAGAAGAGGGGAACTAGATGGTTAGTCATATACTTATTCTTGCTAATTCTTGAGATCCTTGATTGTAGAACAAGTTTTCCTATGAAAACAATGTTGTATGTTTTATATCTCTATCATATCATTAACAGTTAGCAGCTTACATATCCAGCCAGTAAATAACATGGTGCCCCATTCTCTCATATTTGTTAATTCTGGTAAAATATATTTAACATAAAATTTACCATTTTAATCATTTTAAGTGTACAGCTCAGTGAAAGTAATTATGTTTACATTGCTGTACAGCCATCACCCCTATCTATTTCCAAAACTTTTTCATCTCCCAAACAGAAACTTTGTACCTGTTAAAAAAACTCCCCATCACCCACCCTCCAGCCTCGTTACCTCTGTTCTATTTTCTGTCTCTGTGAATTTGCCTATTCCAATTATTTCATATAAGTGTGGTCATATAATATTTGTCCTTTTATGTATGGCTTATTTCACTTAGCACAGTGTCTTCAAGGTGCATCCATGTTGTAGTGTGTATCAAAATGCCATTCCTTTTTATGGTTGAGTAATATTCCATTGTGTGGATATACCACATTGTGTTTATCCATTTATCCGTTGATGTACACTTGGGTTGTTTTCACCTTTTGCAATTACAAATAATGCTGCAATGAACATTTGTGTTCAAATACCTGTTTGAGTCCTTGCTTTCAGATCTTTTGGGTATATACCTAAGAGTAGAATTGCTGGGTAATTCTGTTTTGCTTTTTAAGGAACGTCCAAACTTTTTCACAGCTAATAATTCCCATCAGCAGTATAAATGGATTCTAACATTCCACATCCCTGACAATACTTTTTAGATTATTATAATTTTTATAATAGCCATCCTATTAGGTGTGAAGTGGTATCTCATTGTGGTTCTGATTTGCGTTTCTCTAATGACTGATGATGTTGAGCATCTTTCCATGTGCTTATTGGCCATGTATATCTTCTGTGAAGAACTGTCTATTCAAATCCTTTGTCCATTTTTAAATCAGACTGTTTGCCCTTTGCCTTGCTATTGTTCTTCTCTCACTTTTTAATTCATTTTCACACATACTTCTCCACATAGTCAAAAAGATGATTTCTATAAGCTTTCCATTGCCACATATGTTGAATTAAGGTCAAATGCTTTTCATTTTTTGTCAAAATCAGTATCTGAGAATCTGTCTCTCTGCAACTGAAAGAATTTTTTTTTACTTTGATGCTGTGGAATTCCTTGTATTCTCTTCCAAATCTCAGTTAACAAGGCCATGTTTAGGGTATGATTCACTGAGAAGTACTCTGGAAAATAAACGTTCATTTTCTCAGAAAATGAAATTTTAGACCTGGAAGAGACCATCTCGTTCTCAAACTGGGATCCACAGATTCCTGGAGATCCACAGATGTATTCTTGGGCTCTGAGAGTTTTAGAGTTTTAAAATATGTTTTATATCAATGATAGTCTTAAAAAGGTCATTATAAAGCCCAAATTTCACAATTCAAAGACACTTTCGTGGAATAAGAATTTGGTTTCTTACATCAGTTTTCTCAACCTGGAGTTTCAAGACCACTGGGGAGTTGGAGGACACAACCTTGGCAAGTCTGTAAGATTTTTTTTTCCATTTAAAAGGGACTCATGCATTAATAAACTTTATGAAACACTGATCAAATCTAAATCCTCTCTTTTTACAAAGAAGGCCTAAAGAAGTCAAGTGACTTGCCCAGGATAACACAGCAAGTTAATAAAACCAACTGACACTAAAACTCAAGTCTTCTAAGGCTGTATTCAGTGTTCCTTGTGCTAGCGCGGAGATCCTGCAGTCTTCACTGAGTTTGCAGTGTAGGGGGAAAGCAGAAAGTGAACAAATAATAACCAAAGTGGTGAGTGCTGTGAGGGAGAAAATGGTAATATGAGTTGTATAGAATGAAACTCTTGTCTGAGAGTTTAGGGGAGTGGTTTTTATGCTGCCAATTGAAGAGAGAACATGAGTTACCTTAAGGGAGTTGTGAGAACCACAGTGTTTCAGACAGTGGAAGTAAGGTGTGGAGGCTTTGAGGTGGGAACAAGCTTGGTCTGCTTACTGATTTAAATGGAGAAAAGGAGTCCCTTGAGGCTTCCGAGAGAAGCAAGGACTAGATTACCCAGGGCAGTTTGGGTTTAAGACAGTCAGAAGTAGTATAGCGTTTAAACTGGAAGTGACGTAACTGGATTTGCATCTTTAGAAGATGGCTCTGGCTGCAGTGTGCACAATCAACTGGAGAGGAGATGCAGCAGATAGGACGCCAGGTGGGGAGCTAATGGACAGGTGTGTGTGAGATGAGAGTGTCCCGGATCACAGTTGATAGAGGGGAGGAGATTGAGAGAAGTGGCTGAACGTAAATGTTTAACAAGGAGAATCAAAAGAATGTGGGGATTGATTTAGATGTGGGGATTAGGACAGTCAATTGTGACTCCCTTTTTTTGGCAATCATCAGCTGGGAGAATGGTGGGCCGTTTCCTAAGATAGGGCTCACTGAAGGAGGACCAGTTTGGGGGAGCAGATGATGAATGCAGTTTTTGATCCATTGAGTTTGAGTTGCCTGTAAGATATTTCCATGGAGCTACCAAATGGGTATTTGCATATAGGGTTGAGGCTCAGACTAGAGGACTGGGACAGAGATAATTTGGTCTCAGTATACCCATGATATTTTGAAACCTTACATGCTGAGATAGAGAGTTATATGCTAATGATTGTCAAATTAAACATTTTTCTAATTCTTTTGCCAGAATGTAGTCATGTGAAATGGTGATGAACTGGAATGTACAATGATATATGCTGTTCTGGGAAATTTTAATTTCTGTTTAACTCAGTCAGCCAGAAAGCCCCTTTCGTTTCTGCTTGTGTAAAATCCTTCTTCAACATATTAAGCCATTTTTCTGTCTTGGTAAATATTATGGGGTAAAATAAAATTTAAATTGACTTTAGATAGCCCTAAATTAATGAGTCAAGGACTTTTAATGTCGTAGTTTTATTTTGAATAGCAAATAACATTTTACTGTAGATATAGAAAATGTTGAGGATTATTTCAGGAAGTGCTCTGGAAGCTGCTTTTAAAAATAAATTACTTTTTAACCACTTTTTTTTCCTTAACATTTGTCCATTTTTTCTAAAGATATAGGAAAAACTTTCGAGTATGTTAAGGGTTTTAAATACTTAATCGAAGTTACATTGCATTTGTTTTTATTTAGTATGTGGGTTTTTATATAATTCCACCCCATAGGACATGTATCAGTACATTCCTCGGCAATTAATGTCATCAAAATATTTAGTCTTTCATCACTGACCCCATGTATATGGCAGTTATTTTTAAATTATTCATCAAACTTTTCTAGTGGAGATAAAAATAAAATAAAAATTATTCTACTAACATTATAAATAGACATATGTGCAGTAAACCATCTGAAAAGTTATGTCTAAACTAGATTTGAGTAAATTAAGTGACAAGCCAACTGCACAGGGGATCTTTCCAACAGTAGTAATACCAAAGTGGATCTTTTGATAAAACACCCTTTGAAGTGTAGTCTGAGAAGGAAACTAATATTTTTATTTACTGTGTGCTTAAGCACTTCTAAGTGCTTTGCATTTATTATTTCTTTTAATCTTCACAATGATCCTATTTTACAACTGAGGACACTGAGACTTAAAGAGATTAAATAGCTTGCCCAAAGTTATACCACTGGTATGGTTTATACTGGGATGTTAGCTTAGGTGTATCTAATTTATTTATTATTTATTTATTTAGCGAAAGGGTCTTGCTTTGTCACCCAGACTGGAGTGCAGTGCCGTGGTCATAGCTCACTGTAACCTCAAATTACTGGGCTCAAGCGATCTTCCTCTCTCAGCCTCCCAAGTATTATTAGTTGGGACTACAGGCATGCACCATCATACCTGGCTAATTTTTCTATTTTTTTTTTTTTTAGAAACAGGGTCTTGCTATGTTGCCCAGGCTGGTCTTGAATTCCTGGCCCCAACGATCCTCTTGCCTCAGCTTCCCAAAGTGCTGAGATTACAGGCATGAGCCGCCATGCCTGGCTCACATATTTTTGTTGGACAGCACTGGTCTACTCCCTACCTACAATTCCTCTCTTCCTGTTTGCTCTTAAACCCACTCTAATCAGGCTTCCCCTCTTCTACCAAAACAGCTCCCCTCGAGGTCACAAATGACCTTTTCATTGCTAAATCCAATGGCCAGGTGTCATCCTATGTACCCTCAGAATGAAACAGGACAAGATTAGAGGCAAGGAGAACTGTGAGGAAGCTGTTAAAATATACCAAGTCAGGGATGATCTGACCAGAAGTTGGGGCAGTGGGAATGAATTTGAGAAATGATCAGGAAGTGCAATTAACAGAATGTGGTCCGTGACTGGATGGGGGCAGGGATAAGTGTAAAGAACTAACAATGAACTTTAGACTTCCGGTCTGGGTAATGAATGGGCGGTGGTACCATACAATAGGACGGGGAACATCAGAGAAGGCGCAGGTTTAGGCACAGGGAAGAGAATGACAAGTTTAGTTGCTGACAACATTGCCATCCCATCTTTCGTGCCCTCCAAATGAGATACCTCCATTTCTAGCCTTTGCAAGCCATAGTTGCCCAGAAGATATCTCAATGTGGCACAACCCTAAGATGTCACGATTATTTGCTTCCCCATCCTCAGCCACTGAGCACAGGCTCAAGTCAGGGTTCCCTTCATCCAGGCATTGGATCAAATGAACCTGTCCTCTATTCTGTTTACTGTATGAGGAAGTGGAGGATGTCCTGGAGTGGCAGTTTACAGGGAAGCTCCATCTTGTCAGTTTGCTATCCTGAGGGCCTGGAGAGCCCACCCAGGCCAGGCTTAACCCTCAAACTGCGTGCCAGGGGCTTCCCAGCCCTCCACACTGTGGCTAAGGCAATTTAAAGGCCCATTTTCATCCACGAAGATCAGAGAGCCAGTCCTCTGCCAACAGCACACGGTGTGAGGGCCTGAGGTGGCAAAGAATCCAGCAGGTGGGCCTGGCCTGGCTGAAAAAGCACTGGCATTCAGAGACCCAGGTGCCAGCTTAGAAGTTGTTGTGTGACCTTCTGTGTGGATGGAAACCTCTCTATGCATCAGTGTCCCTCTGGAAAGAAAATCCCAGGTCCCCTCTATGTTGAAGGAGCACTGTAGGGATAGAAAAGCTAACAGAGCATGCAGATACCCTGGAGAACAGTGCTGTTTAAGCGCAACACACCATTGTACTGCACGCATGTTACGCAGTGTTAACTAGGTCTCTGGTGAGCTTTAAGCAAGGGGAAGCCAACTCTTGGATTATTTGAGGCAATGAAGTCTCAACTTCGATCTGGATCAGAGTCCCCTAGGGAGGTGGCTGCCTCTCAAACTTGAATGTGCATCAGAATCAGAATCCCCAGGAGGGCAGGTTAAAGCCCAGCTTGCTGAGCCCTACTCCAGAGTTTCAGATTCAGTAGGTCTGGGGTGGGGCCTGCACTCTGAAATCTGAGAATGTGCATTAATAACAGGTTCCTTGATAGGCTGACACTGCCAAATCCAGGGACCACACTTTGAGAAGCGGTATCTTAGAGAACGTGTAGAAAATGCAGATTCCTGGGCCCTGCGGCGACTTGAATCCAGGAGGTGTGGGTGGGCCCTGGAGTCTCCATTTGAGTAACAAGAGCCTCAGGGTGATTCTGATGCTTGGGTCCTCTGACCACACAGGTGAAACACTGACTTAGGGGCAAGATATGGCAAGAGACCTGGGAAAAGCTACCACTGAAGGGGCCACAATCTGGCCAGGTATGAGGAGCAGTGTCTCTTAGAAGGTGATACAATTAAGGCAGAAAATACTTGACTCAATCCTTTGCTCCCATGAAGGACTCCTGAGCCCCAGGTACCTCCTCCTCGGCGGGGAAAATCTAAACTCACCTACCCACCCCCTTGCACAAGGCTCAGCCCTCAGCCAAATTTTCAGATCCCCAAGCTCCTCCCTCACGCCCTAAGCCCTGGGGACCCTTCAGGATTTACCCGAGTTCAGTACACTTTCTCCTGCCCCTGCTGACCAGTAAAGTGGAACAGGGAAGCCCGTGAAAGAGAACTTTCCCCGTATCCTAACACCAGCAGGACAGGAGGGGCAATGGACTCACCAGGATGGAGGAAGAACAGAAGACCCCACTTGGGCCCTGGTGTCAGTATGACTTTTGGGCCAGTTCTCGAGCTGTCACTGGCCAAAGTGCTTTTGCTTTAACTGGTCCTAGAAACTAACTAGCACAGAGGGGTCTAACCCCAACCCTCATCCTCCAGGAGATGAGCTGAAAGCCCACTCACGAGAGAGGTGACTTGCCCAGATCAAACAACATTGAGGTTCTTAAACTCCAGTTTCTTGAAATGTCCCCAAAGGACATCTGAATTGCCTACGATTCCGGACAACTTTCTTACTGGGTGTCAAGCTTGAGAAGGCCACTGCTCACCAACTCTGAAACAAGAGCTCCCTCTAGTGCAACAGAGGGGGTTTCCCAGCAGCTGGGAGGCAGGGAACCCTCTGGCAGCCTTGGGAGATCATTGGACTCCTCAGAAAAACATTTGAAATGCACAAAATAAAAGGCAAAGGATTACAAAGAAAGCCAATGATATTAAAACACGGTTACCAAAATATTTTAAAATTTCTTAATACAACAATCATGCGTTATATACATGCATTTAATCACAAGATGTAGCAGCAAGCCGAATAACTACTATAATTTCGAAGCAGTGATGAGCATAAACAGTGTTTTGAGATGGTTGTCACTACTGTAATATGATAGGAAGCCATCTGTGATTGCTAGTGGCAATGAAGTCACAGGTAGGACTAATATCACTGGTGTTTGTTGCCTGTGTTCATGTGCTACATTTCTGCTAGAGGTCAGGAAAAATAAAGACATGATTTCCACTCCCATTCAAGTTAACGGGCCCCTTAAATCCTATTTGTGGACCCCAGGCTAAGAACCGCTGCCTACATGAAAACAACTATGACCAACCAAGCAAAACACATCACGAAGACGAAGGAGCTCTCAGAGGGGAGCTCTCAAATTGCGCCGCCCGCCCCGCAGGCAGGCCCGAGCTGCCATCCCACAGCTGTGCAGGCAGCCCATCCCACGGCTGACTACCCTCCAACCATCCCGCTACAACCTCTGGCAACCCAGGGATACCTGCTGTGTTTCCCCAGAATGTCCCTTTCACTTTCTCACCCTAAGGAACCCTGGCTGTGCCCTGGGGACGCTGCTTCTCTCACTGACTTCTCTGAGCAGAGGCTGTTCCTTTCTGTCCTTCTGTTCCTGCAGTGAGCTTTTGTGGGAGGAGGGAAGTTGAAGATTCCTCTAGCCCTCCATTATCACTCCTAGATGTTTACTCGTCCCCTTCTCTCTTTCTTTCAAAGTTCAGCTCCTCTTCTTCGTCACTGTCCCCCATTGTTGGCTCCCAGGTTACTGTCAGAGTCATCCCAGATCAGTGTCACATAGTTTGCCATCTTCCTTTTTCCATTCCACCTTTTCCTGCCAGCATTCTGGGTGATTTCATGAGGGTGCCCCTTCCAACACCCTAACCTCGTGGCCTCCTGAACCTCCTCAGCTCTGCAAGTGTGCTCCGCCTACAAGCTGCCTTCTGTCACCACTCTGAAACACCCTGCCTCTGCCGGAATCATGTGACCACAACCTCCCATCGCTTCAGCTTTCATATCCTCATTCCTCCTATGCACGTGCCCCCAGACCTCCTCGTGACCTCTGCTCCCTTGATGCCCCTCCCTTCCCGCCCCCCCATGGAATTCCTCCTGTTCCCCAGCTCTCTCCTAGCCTCCCTTTCACACCAGCGTGGACCCCATGGCCTTGAACTCTGGCACTAGCACCTTCAACCCCCTGATGGGAAGGGGGACTCTTCATGCCTCTCTCCCCACACTTCTACCTACCTTCTCCCTAGCTCATCCCCAAAGGGTGGCTTGCTAAATGTGAGAACCTAAGAAACTGCTCAGTCCACATTTTATTAGATTAGTGGGCAGAGTCATGGTACATTGGCAAGCAGAAATCACACCAATAATAGCAAACAACTTATATAGCACCAACTATGTGACAGGCACTGATAGGGGCTTTACATACACTGACTAGTTTCATGCTCGTTACAACCCTATGAGGAAGTACTGCTGTTATTCTTGTTTTACAGATGAGGAAATTGAAGCACAGAGAAGTTAAGGAACTTGAACGAGGTCACACAGGTAAGAAGGAAGAGAACCAGGATTTGAAACCAGGCAGTCTAGCTTTGTAATGGGCAGCATGCACTTTTCATGGTGCACATCTCAGCTGAACCTGTCTGTTCAGGTTGGTATGTTCACCTTCCTCTCTGCTCCAGCTTCTCAGTGCCTTTGACAGGGTGGGAGGTAAGGTGGGCCTGCTCTACACACCCAGCCACCTTAGATTCTCTGGGTACAGAGAACGACGCTCATTTGAGTGTCAAGACCAAAGCTGTGCATGCTCTAGCCCTACTGGCTTTCATCTTATCGTCTGTACATGCCGAGCCTCAGGGCAGAGAGAGAAGAAGAGAGGAGAGGAGAGGAGAGGAGAGGAGAGGAGAGGAGAGGATCGGAGGAGAGCGCGTCTGAGCTCAGGGCACTCCATCCTCCTCGAAAAGTCTCGTAAGCCGGCTTCTGCGGGG
>CAUYSK010013014.1:0-12528 GCA_963575035.1 Avahi laniger
CCGGAGAGAATATTGATACTTTAAATGGCAGACCTTTTAGAGTGGTGATTGGTGGGCAGGGGGATCCCTAGACATCATTTGCCAAAGGGTTATCAGTATAATTTCATCTCCTCGAGGGCATTTCTGGTAAGTAGGAGGACAAGATTAGAAGAGTTCAGTTAAAAATCTTCCTTACAGGCCGGGCGCGGTGGCTCACGCCTGTAATCCTAGCACTCTGGGAGGCCGAGGTGGGCGGATTGTTTGAGCTCAGGAGTTCGAAACCAGCCTGAGCAAGAGCGAGACCCAGTCTCTACTAAAAAAATAGAAAGAAATTAATCAGACAACTAAAAATATATAGAAAAAATTAGCCGGCCATGGTGGCGCATGCCTGTATTCCCAGCTACTTGGGAGGCTGAGGCAGGAGGATCGCTTGAGCCCAGGAGTTTGAGGTTGCTGTGAGCTAGGATGACGCCATGGCACTCTAGCCTGGGCAAAAGAGTGAGGCTCTACCTCAAAAAAAAAAAAACAAAACTTCCTTACAGTACATTTTGTAAACAAAAAGTTCTCTGAAAAGGAAGTTGGAGGAAAGGGACTTTATTCCACTGAATATTTTGCAACCTGGGGCGACAGTCTTTGGCGTAAAAGATGCATTCCAGAGAACAAAGGGAAGCCTTGGGTTTTATGGTAAAAGTTCCTGCTCAACCTTTCCAATCAGGTCATTTTTTGCAAAATGAAGAATTGAAACTTGCTTAGTTCTGATTGGTCAACACATCTGAGTTCTGATTGGTTGATACAGCAGAGCCCAGACTGGTTAATACAGCTGAGTTTTGATTGATTGATACAGCTGAACCCTAATTGGTTGAGGCAGGTGAGCTCTGATTGGTTTAGGTGAACTTCAAAAGTCTCAGAGATGAAAAGTGTGAGTTTTCAGGGAACTCAGAGTATGTGTATGACTCCTAGTCAGCAAATAGCCCCGTGGCTCTATTTTGAATTCGGATCCAGTTAGCCACTTAGGGTCCTTCTTGAAGGATTGGCTTTCAGGTTCACATTGTTTCAAAAGTCAATCCCCTTTTCCTGGTATGTACCTTCCTCTGGTGATCTCTCCATTTGAAATTCAAATAAATTCAATTCAACAAGCATTTATTGAGGCCAACTTTGTGCAAAGTATTATTCTAGGTGCTGATGATACCAAGAAGAATAACACATAGTTCTGGCCATCAAGCCACTCAAAACCTTGTAGGCCACTCAAGGAAGAATTATGCATTCCAAAGAACATATTATCTGCCCCTACTCAGTCAAAATATCATTCCCCAGCATGTTTTCAATTTATTTTAAAATTACACACACACACAATTTTATTAGAAAAGCACAAGAATCGCAGTAAAAATGATCCACCATTCAAGTATATCTACTGAGAAAGAATAAATTATACATACTTCTTTCAAGGAAAATTTCCCAGCAGATTGTAAGTGCATTCTAATTCTCTGTCTTTTAGAGATTTTTATGGTTGTTGGGTCTCTATGTATGTATACAGTAGCTTAAATACAATTAGATCCACATTATCGTAAATCCCGATGTCTAATTCACTCCCATCCCTGTGCATATACACAATTCCTTCCCACCTCTTTCAGGAGCCAGAGAAGAGAAGAGAGTAGAACAGGGTATCACAGCTGTCTTCATATAACTGAAAGGTTGATACGTGCATGAGAGATGCACTCATTCTGCTTTTCTCCAAAGCCATATGGGTCTAGGTAAGCATTAATGAGCATATTTAGAAGAAACATAAGCAAAGCCTTCTAATTATTAAGATTTTCATAAAAAGAAGATGGGATGTCTTGAAAGGTCTTGAATTCTTCTTCATTAGCTTTAAACAAAGCAAAGGCTAGACAACCTCTTCAAAGGGGTGCTAAAAAGATGAAGATGCCTATATATTTCTATGACTTTTCTACGGCCTGCACTCAGGGAAGGGAAGGACCCAAGGCTGAGCCAGGATGAACAGCACTGAACCTTTTTAAGTGCCCCCTATCCCTTTTTGCTGTTCCCTAAAACCTCAAATATGAAATATTTACTGAATGATCTTCTTTCTTTGGGGAGTGGAGGGAACTTGATAAAACACAATGTGATCAACGGGAGCGCCCAGGTTTGGAAATTCTCAAGGAGGTATGACCACGAGGACTGCTGATTGTGTGTGCAGCCTCTGCCAACTTAGAAACTCACATCTGTTGGAGGAGTGACTCACTTTAGGCTAAAAGGCTAAAGTGTTGCTTTAAAAGAGAGACACAATCTGGGCCATTATTCAAGCATTTAGAACAAAGTTTAAACCCAAACTGGGATCAGTGCCTGGGTATTCATCAACTTTGCAAATGAAAAAAAAAATAAACTTGAAAACAATCTGCTGAGATGAAGTAGGGACAAGAGTCATAGGTAAATAAATTCACATGTGTTTGTGGAGACGCACTTTGAGTAATGTCATTCATCACGTGCTTAAATTTTAAACAAATCGGACATTTTCTTCACAACTGTCTTAAACAGGACCATATCATTAATTTCAAAAACTGTTTGGATACTGTCTGGCCTCTCAAGTGTTTACTTGGCTCATTGTCTGGAAAATTAGCATTCTCAGATCCAGAACTCTAAGTTATAAAGAATTATTTCTCATAATATGAGATCTCACAATCTCTGCCATCCCTGCGCTGTTGTTTTATGTATCCCAAAGAAAAAAAATCAAAGCCAGGTGCAGTGGCGCAGGCCTATAATCCCAGCTACTCTGGAAGCTAAAGTGGGAGGTAATGCTTGAGCCCAAGAGTTCGAGACCAGCCTGGGACACAGCGTGGCACCATCTCAAAAAAACAACAGCAACAAAAAATCTTTTGAAGGGTAGTTTCACTGGGAAAATTGATTTAAAAAAATTAAAATAAGCTGGGTGCAGTGGCTCATGTCTGTAATCCCAGCACTCTGGGAGGTTGAGGCAGGAGGATTGCTTGATCTCAGGAGTTCAAGACCAGCCTGAGCAAAGAGTGAGACCGCCGTCTCTACTAAAAGTAGAAAAATTAGCCAGGCACGGTGGTGCGCGCCTGTAGTCCCAGCTACTTTAAGTAGGCTGAGGCAGGAGGATCGCTTGAACCCAGGAGTTTGAGGTTGCCGTGAGCTACAATGACACCACTGCACTCTACCTAGGGCAGCAGAGCAAGACTCTGTCTCAAAAAAAATAAAAAAATAAATGAATTTAAAAAAATTTTTTAAAAAATTATAATAGCTTATCCTTACTGAACCATTATTCTGCTGGACATTATTCTTTATGTGTATTAACTCATTTAAGAAAATCTACTTTATTTCAGTGTACACATTAACATGCGTGGTGCAAAAAAAATTTTTTTAGAAGAAAAAAAGAAAATCTACTTTATAGGTTAAAATCTTAAGGAGAAGAACAGACCTTTTTTCTATTTAAGCAGTCCTTGTGTAGGTGATCTGAATAGAAGAAATGAGCCTTGGTTTTTTTTCCTTTTTTTTTTTGTGCTGGCTTTTTGTGTATGTTTGTTCTCAAGAGGATTGCCACACTTCGCGTATTTGAGTCTTCTCCCAGAAGCCTCAGAAAATAGAATTTATCTCCTGTAAGACCACTAATAGCAAACCTCAGATCCAGGGCCCAGGAATCCAATTTTTAACGAGCACCATCGGTAAGTCTTACCAATATTAAAGTTTGAAAACTGCTGCCGCTCTTCCTGTTGGCATAGCCAAAGTACCTGCAGCTTCTGTTTTTGTTTCCCCGTTGGTAAGTTTTTGTTTTTTTTTTTTTTTGAGAGTGTTCCTCTTCTGCAGTTTCGCTTTTTTCTCTACTCTGCTGCAGGTAAAATGGAAAACCTACATTATCCTGAGAAAACATACTTGGAGCTCTCTTCCTGATATTTTTCATAAAATGCCATATATTGGAGGGGAAGTGGAACAGAGAATGCATATGCAAGACAGAGGTGGTTCCTGTTAAATAAGGTCAAGAATCCAATGAAAAACACCAAATGCTTAACAATCACTATCCTGTAAAGTCTTGCAATGAAGAAATCTGCTTACACATTTTCCAAAGACTGGCTACAGAATTTTTTCTATATTCCGGGGATAACATCTACTAACAACCCCAGTACTGGTGTTGAAGGAAGGCACTTTCACCTGTGCTGTGACAGCCTCTGAATTCTACTGGCAAATTAATCTCTGACAGTGCTAACTCTTGTCCTTCAATTTTTTGTGCTTTTTTTTTTTTTTACTTTTATTTATTTTTTTTGTAGAGATGGAGTCTTGCTATATTACCCAGGCTTGTCTGAAACTCCTGGGCTCAAGCAATCCCCCCACCTTGGCCTTCCAAAGAGCTGGGATTACAGGCATGAGCCACCGTGCCCAGACCGTCCCTGAGTTTGATCTACTGCAGTCTAACCCAATTATTACCAGGAGAGCAGGGATGGCGTGTGTGCGCGTAGCGAAGTACAGGCCACTGAGAGTGAGGAAATAACAGCACATGTTGATTTGCTCAGTCTTAGTCTGATATTTAGGATTAACTTGCCTCACCATTTCTTGCCTTTGATCACTCATTTGAATCCCAGGGTTTCTTCCAGGTCTGTAACTAAGACCTCTTCTCAAGCCTCCTCCAATCTGGGCACGCTAAACTAATCTGATGCCAAAGTTTGAGATCCCAGGGCCTTCCTTCGATCACGCCTTCTGCAGCTCCACTAGTGTTACATAAAGAGGACTCGATTAAAAGTCAAAGTCCTAACATCTAGGAATGATGCAGTAACTATCCAGACCGAGATATTGTAACCCCGGAAATTTAATTTACTCCTCTGTGTCTCCAATTATCGTATGTAAAATAAGAAACTTGGACATTGATCTTGGAGATTCCCTCCTGCACCAATATTTGGGCTTTTATCTGGTGTTCTTGAAACTTCTTCCCTCATTCTCTCCAGTCCTTCCTCTCTTCTTCCTTTCTTTATTTACTTTTGAAAGTTTTTTTGAGGGTCTGCTCCTTGCCAAGCATCGTATCAACGGCTGGAGATCAAATGGTGAACAAACAGTCTTTACATCCTGTTTCCAGTGCTCACCGGCTCGAACCAAGTGGTGACTCCTGGCTCTGTCCAATCTCAGCCCAAGCGCGTTTAGATCAAGCCATTCTTTTACATAATCACTACTATTACCACAGAAAACATTTCTTCATTTCACAGAAACATCTATTCTGTTAAAAATATATATATATATTTATTTTTTACATTACAAAACAGACCATGCCCATTTCCCGTTTGAGATGCTTCCCCAGATAACAGCCCCATTGCTCCCTTGGAGAAAAACCTATTGTCATTAAGTGCTGCCAAGGTTCAACATTATATTCATGCAACAGCTGGCCAAGGTTCACATTATATTCATGCTCGAGATAAGTCCTATCCAATAGAATTCTGTTCACCCAGAAATCACTTCTGAGCTGATAGACTGCTTCGAAGTTGAGTGAAATGAAAGTGGCTGCTGACACTAATGAAACTGATCCTTGAAAAGGGTGTAAAATTCATGTTAAGCCTAAATATGAAATATATTTAAGAAGGTAAAATACAAAATGAAAGGTCCCATAAACCTTTAGCATTATATTCTGCAAGTTTTCTTAAAAATGAAATGAAAACCCAACCAAACAAAGCCTGTTGGTTCTGTTTATATTTAACAACATTCAGAAATACTTTTGGAGTGCCTGCTACACACACGCCAATCGCTGTAAAACTTGTGCTTTCAAAAGAGTTTCAGGTGCGGTGGCTCATATCTGTAATCTTAACACTTTGGGAGGCTGAGGCAGGAGGATTGCTTGAGGCCAGGAGTTTGAGTTTGCAGTGAGCTATGATGATGCCACTGCACTCTACCCTAGGCAACAGAGTGACACCCTGTCTCGAAAATAGAAAAAAAAATTAAAGAATTAAAAGAAATCTAAAATTTAAAAAAATTAAAAATTTTTTATTTGTTAAATGACATTAAAAGAAGTATACTCTCCAGATGGTAGAAGATAATAGTTACAATGTATTTTGTACTGGTCACATCTAGAACACTATGTTCAATTCTAAGCATTACATTTTTAGGGTAACAGAGGCAAATAAAAGAATTCTTAGAGAAGAGAGGGAAAAATGGGGAGAGAATTTAAAACCACACAGAAAGGGAACTGCTAAAGAAGGTGTGTATTTTTAGGCTAGAGAAGGGCAGATTATAAGGGCACACAAAAGCTGGCTAGCTCTCTTGAAATATATCCAAAGAGGCAGCATTCTTATTATATATTCCTATGGAAACTAAAATCCAGATAAAAGGTTGAAGCCATAAGGAGACATCTTCATCAATCTAAGATCAATCTAAGACAATCTAAGATCTAAGACATCAATCTAAAATCTAGATTAGGTCTTTGCTTTGGTACTCAGTGACTTCTTTTTTCTTTTTTTTGGAGAGGGGGGACATTTTTGGAGTCTTGCTCTGTCACCTGGGCTAGAGTGCTGTGGTATCAGCCTAGCTCACTGCAACCTCAAACCACTGGGGTCAAGCAATTCTCCTGCCTCACTCTCCCCAGTAGCTGGGATTATGGGTGCACGCCACCACACCTGGCTAATTTTTCTATTTTTAGTATTGACAGAGTCTCACTCTTGCTCAGGCTGATCTCGAACTCCTGACCTCAAGCAATCCTCCAGCTTCGGCCTGCCAGAGTGCTAGGATTACAGACGCGAGCCACCGCTCCCAGCCCTCAATGACTTCTTGATCAGCAGAGGTAATCAAACTTAGGCTAGACTATCATTCTGCTGGAATATTGTAACATTTAATTCTATTTTAGATATTAGATTTTATGTTCCTTCTTGATATTTGGTCAATATGAAATGCAGAATCTCAAGAAGGAATTAGCCCACATTTTACAATCTACAACAAATTTGAAAAGCTTTAGCTTATACAATTTGATATGGAACCCAGGTCTGTTTTTGAAACCCTGTTACTCTCAGCTCTAAACTAACCGCAAAGGTGTGCCTCATCTCGTTCATATTTCTGATGTATATTTCCAAGGATAAATAGTATAAGATATCTCATGACCTCAAGGACATAGTGTGAAGATATGGATTACTTGCAGAGCCAGAAATGTAGCTTTTCAGCTTTTTAAAAATTGAAACTTCAAGAGTATTTTCTTAAAATGGATTGAGTTCAATTTGCCCTGCCATGTTCTGGAAGAAAACCTGCTATCAATTTTCAGAGAATCATGGTGGAAAGTGCTCTCAGCCTTTCAGAAGAAGGATGAAATCGCCTCCCCCGTGTATCACATCCTGTGGGTGGGTAGAGTGCCTCTAGGAAGTGTTCCTGGGGATGCACTGGTCGGAGTGAGGGACGAGAGCGAAGGTAACAGGACAGAAGCAACGAATGCATGGGGTGGGGTGGGGTGGGGTGGGGAGAAGTAGAAGGGTGGAGATCTGCAGATGGGGAGAGGAAGGGCGGGCAGGTGCCACAGCAAGCAGTGGTTAGGATAGTCAGCACAGCAGCCGAGAGTGCACAGACACATGCAAGGGGACTGTGGAAAGAGTAGGAGTCTCCTTCCCTTTCTAGAAGGGCATTTAGATGGATTACAGGAGAACTGTATCCTCTCAGATTTCAATCCATTAGTGTTGAAAATAGAGAAGCTTATAGATTCTGATGCTTGTAATACTACCACTTTATATTTCAATGCTGTCTTGTATTATTCAAACTTCTTTCACATTTTATGGGACCAACTATAACATTGTAGAAACTTTAAAAATTTCTTGAAATTTTTGGGGCCCCAAACCTGTTTCCTGACTGCTGAAATCAGAGTATCAAATGTCTTTGTAAGGTCAATGAATTTAGAGAGTGGCTGTGATGATCTCTGCATTTTATTGCTGCAGTAACTAATACAAAGATCATGTCCCCAACTTCACTTCACTTTCTGGCCCGCTGTGTAGTTCGGAAGATTAGATTTAGTTCTGCGGTGTAGAATTTCATCCAAAGGGAGTTTGGCCAGGACATTGACTCAAATGCTTATAAATGTGAAAGGCAGATCCAGGATGCAGTTTATAAATTTATTCTAATAAACCTTATGTTCATGTAGTTTTAGGGCTTGTGCCAGTGATTCATTGAACTAAAGAAGAAATGTTGAGTATTATTTTTCAAATTAACATTCTTCATACCTTGCAGTCTTTCTCAGAAAATGCCAACTCTATTTTAATTTCTCATATAGGACATTAAGAATTCTGTTCAGGTCCATTTAGCAAGTATTTATTGAGGATATAGTCAAAATACAAATTATGATGTTTAGAAGCATCGTGGCAACAGAAGGGAGACAGAATATAATGCATGAGAGTACCCAGGTGCGGTGGTTCACACCTGTAATCTCAGCACATTGGGGGTTGTGGAGGGAGAATCGCCTAGAACCTAGGAGCTCAAGATCAGCCTGCGCAACATAGTGAGACCCCCGTCTCCACAAAAAAATAAAAATTAGCCAGGTGTGGTAGCATACACCTGTAGTCCCAGCTATTCAGGAGGCTGAGGCAGGAGGATCACTTAAGCCCAGATATTTGAGGTTGTAGTGAGCTGTGATGACACCACTGCATTGCAGCCAGGGGACAGAGTGAGACCCTGTCTCAAAATAAATAAATAAATATTTAAAACATAAAAATGTCAAAATGCCATATTTAGGGGTAAAGTATTTCTAATTTCCTTCACTATAAAGCTATAGTGTTCATGTAGCTGAGACTACAGGCATGTACTGCATGCCTGGCTAATTTTTCCATTTTTAGAAGAGATGGAGGTCTCAAACTCCTGACCTCACGTGATCCTCCCATCTCGGCCTCCCAGAGTGTTAAGATTACAGGTATGAGCCACTGCACCTGGCCTAATAAACCTACATTGATGAGATTTTTGCTGCAGTCATTTACTTGCATCGACACATGTATACATGGGGAGAATCACAGAGTGATTACCCACTCTTAATGGGGTTCAGAAGCTTATAAACCACCCTGACAAAACAGGTTATGGGAAGGGGGCAAAGAAAAATTCTACTGAGGGGCAATAATATATCACTAGGGAGAATGGATGGACTTGGAAACCGAGATTATATTGTAAATGCACATATATATATTTTTAGAGACAGGTTCTCACTCTGTTGTCCAGGCCAAAACAGGTGCATGCAACCTCGCTCAGCTATTTTTTAAATTATTCTGGAGAGACAGGGTCTCCCTATGTTGCCAGGCTGTAACAGAGGGAATGGCCTGGAAAAAATGGCAAAAATATTTTCTGTCTCTTTAAAACATCCTCCTTTTTGAGAACTAAAGCCTGCATTCCTACCTCAGGCCAGTGGTCGGGAGGGGCAGAGCAAGTCTTTTGTTTACTTGGGCAACAGTAGATGGCCCAGCCTGACTTGGTAAAGGGAGATCCTGGGCGGAGGTCATGAGAGAGATGGTCTTTTGGAGATGAGCAGATCAGAGTCATCAACCGTAGTTGAATGATGATTGCCTGAAGCTGAGAACTCGTCCTTTAAAAGCTGTGTATTTCTGCAAGTGTTCTGGAAATTTGGATTTTGGGATGAGAAGGTCAACCATTTTTCCTCCTTTGCCAGTAAAGTAAACTCTTTGCTTCCTCCTCAAACCACTTGTCCTCATTCTTCTGATTCGGCCTCCTAGACAAGTGGCCGAGTTTTCGGTAACAAGGCTAGCCTTGAACCCCCAGCTGCAAGCAATCTTCCTGCCTCAGCCTCCCAAAGTGCTGGGATTACAGGCCTGAACCACTGTGCCTGCCCTGCAAATAGTTTTCTTTGACAGTGAAAGAGTAGTAGTCAGGTGTGGTTGCACTCTTGGTCTTACAGGAAAGGGAAGGAAAAAACAACTCTTTTCCTTGGGAGGCCTGGATCTTAGGCAAATAAAGGCCTGTGCTTTGGGAGAGATGGTTATGGAGGATAAGGTCAGACAGAACCTGAGGCTTCTTCGGTTCGTGTCAAAGTGTCATATTGTTACAGAAACCGCAAGAGGATTTCTACCTACGTCCAGTTGCTTGCTGCACAAAGAGCCAATTATTGAGACAATGAGGATTGCCAAGGAAGGAAGCGATTTTTTTCTGAGACAGAGTTTCACTCTGTCACTCTGGGTAGAGTGCAGTGCGATGGCATCATCATAGCTCACAGCAACCTCAAACTCCTGGGCTCAAGTGATCCTCCTGCCTCAGCCTCCCAAGTAGCTGGGACTACAGGCACTGTGCAAAGTCCAGAAGAAAGGAATTTTTACTAAGAAAGACATATGTAGGGAGAATGGTAAAAGCAGTCTCATCTGTCTCCCAGGGCTTTTTAAGGAGGGGCTATGTGCATTGGGGCAAGTTGTGGGGGATGGTGAGTCTTGGCATCGGCAAGTCTGCACAGGGGTCTTTGGAATCTCAATGCCATTGTCTTGCAGAAATTCTGCCATTTCTGGGAAACAACTCAAAAAGTTCAAGTATTTATTCATAGTTACAGCTTTCTAATCATTGAACTCTACTGGCCTGAGAATCTAAAACATGAGAGAGAGAAAGGATTATAAAAAAAAAACCAAATAAGCCGGGCACGGTGGCTCATGCCTATAATCCTAGCACTCTGAGAGGCTGAGGCGGGAGGATCGTTTGAGCTCAGGAGCTTGAGACCAGCTCGAGCAAGAGCGAGACCCTGTCTCTACTAAAAATAGAAAAAATTAGCTGAACAACTAAAAATATATATAAAGAAAAAATTAGTCAGGCATGGTGGTGCATGCCTGTAATCCCAGCTACTCGGGAGGCTGAGGCAGGAGGATTGCCTGAGCCCAGGAGATTGAGGTTGCTGTGAGCTATGATGATGCTACAGCACTCTAGCCCGGGCAACAAAGTGAGACTCTGTCTCAAAAAAAACAAATATAGGGACCATTGAAATCTGCTCATAGGGATGGTTACAGTATTGTGGGGGATAGGTTTCTGAGCCCTGACAATGCCAAATAGGTCAATTTTGTTAATTATATTATTCAAATATTAAATATTCTTATTAAGTACTTTTTTGTTTGTTTTATCAGTTATTAAGAGGATCTGTCCATTTTTTCTTTTAATTGTTCTGGTTTTAGCTTTATATATTTTGAGACTATATATTAGGGAAAATAATGTTAGAGTCATTGTAGATTCCTTTTGAACTGATGATATCATCATTCTGAAATGTCCTTCTCCTATTCTGCTTCTCTTAAGAATGACACTACTCCCACACACTAGTGTTACCAAAAGTTTGGTACCTGACCCTGAGGCTGAATCAGTAAGAGTGAATGAGGAGAACAAGTGGTTTGAGGACAAAGAAAGAGAAGTTTGTTAATTTGCTGGCAAATGAGGAGGACAGTAGACTAGCGTTTCAAAAATCCACCATCCTGCCTTTAAGCAGAAATAAAGGGCTTTTTAAAAGGGAGGGTTTGGCTGGGTGAGATGGCTCATACCTGTAATCCTAGTACTCTGGGAGGCCAAGGTGGAGGATTGCTTGAGGTTAGGAGTTCAAGACCAGCCCGAGCAAGAGTGAGACTCGGTGTCTACTAAAAACAGAAAAATTAGCCGAGCGTGGTGGTGAGCATCTGTAATCCCAGCGACTCTGGTGGCTAAGAAAGGAGAATTGCTTGAGAGCAGGAGTTTGAGGTTGCTGTGAGCTAGGCTGACACCATGGCACTCTAGCCCAGGTGACAGAGCGAGACTCCATCTCAAAAAAATAATAATAAAATAAAATAAAAGGAGGGTTCTCAGAGGTTGGGCTCAGATCTAGGTGACCAGTGTCATATGTCCTGGCTTTGGGCTATTGTTTTTTGTTTTACTATAATTGGTGGTTTTCTTTTTCTTTTTTTAAATTTTTTTGCCCATGACCTCCCCTATAATTGATGATTTTGATGGACCTTATCTCCAGTGACAACCATCTTGTGACCCTTTTCCAGACAATTCTGTTCTGCCATCTCCTGTGGTTTAAGATACTACAAAACAAACAGCAAAGACTAGTTTTTGGCCCTTTGATTACTGTCCTCAGGAAGGAATGCAGGTTTTAATTCTCCAAAAGGTGGGGATTTTAAAGAGATAACTCATAAAATGTTTCATTTTGTTCGAATTAAATCATCATGTTAATTGTCCACAAAATTTTACCATCAGTAATTTAGTATAACTCAACAGACGGTGGCACTTCAGTTAGCACATTTCTAAGTCTTCTGGTATTCATATGCCTGAACTTATTTATTCATTTTAAGTCTGGCACAGCTTTGCATTGCTTGCTCTGTAATTATTTTTCTTTAGTTGTTTCTTTTGTGTGTTATGTATGGACTGGTTGTTATATCTTTGCTATTAGCTGAAACTATATGAAAATAATCTCAAAATGAATCTCATTTTTCTACCTGAGTCTTTATATGGCTATGCCTTTGTAATGATCTGTCTTCTTCATTTCTCTCCTATTACCCTCTCTTCCCTACTCTGCTTCACAACTCTGGAGAGATTACACAGAAGACAGTGAACTAGGCTATGTCTTAATGTTTCAGAACCATGGAGAGCAGCCCA
>CAUYSK010013015.1:0-11318 GCA_963575035.1 Avahi laniger
TAGAAACCCTCCAGAATGAAATGCAAGGAGAAAAAAAAATGAAACAAACTAGGATGGAACAGAACGTCCAAGAACTGTGGGAAAATATCACAAAGTATAGCATACACATAATTAGTATACCAGAATGAGAAGAAACAGAGAACAGAGCAGAAGAACCGTTTAAAATAATAATGGCCAAAAACTTTCCAATACTAATGACGGACATTAAAACACACATCCAGAAAGCTTAGAGAATATCAAGTAGGATAAATACCAAAAAAAGAAAAAAAAAAACCACATTAATGCATATCATATTTACCCTGAAGAAAGCCAAAGACAAAATCTTGAAAGAAACTAGAGGAAAAAACACCTCCCCTAAGGAGGAAAAGGATAAGAAATACAGTGGAATTCCTACAGAAAATCATGCAAGCAAGAAGAGATTGAAGCAAAATAATTAAAAGATTGAAAGAAAAATGCCACCAACCTAGAATTCTATATGCAGTAAAATTATCCTTCAAAGTGAAAAAGAAATAGAGTCTTTCTCAGACAAAAAAAATTGAGAGAATTTATTGCCAGCAGACTTGTCCCACAAAACAAAAAAGTCATAAAATGTTTCTCAGATAGATGGAAGATAATATAGGTCAGAAACTCATGTCAATAGAAAAAAAGAAAAAATGTTAGAGTAATAATAAATGAAAATAAATCTTTCATCTTTCTTATTGTTAATTGATCTAGAAGGTAATTGTTTAAACAAATAGTGATAACAGTGTATTGAGTGATTATAGCATATAGATAAGTGAAACGAATAATGACAATGTCACAAAGGATGGGAGGAAGGAATTGGGAACTATAAGGTTCCTACACTACACATGAAGTGCTATAGGGTTATTTGAAGGTAGACTTAGATTAGTTAAAAATTTTTATTGTAAACTCCAGATAAACAACTAATTTTTTAAAAAGTAGAATTGATATGCTGAAAGGAGATAAAATGGTATCATGAAATGCTCATTAAAATCAGAGAAGGCATAAAGATAGGGAGAGGGAAAAAAAAGAACAAATGTAGTGGATAGAAAAGTTACAAGCATGGCAGACATTAATGTAACTATACCAATAATAACTTTAAAAATTAGCAGAGTCAGGGACTTGTGGGACAATAACAAAATGTTTAATATTTGTGTTAGCAGAGTCTCCGATGGAGAAGAGGAAAAAGCATATTGCTGAAAAATTATTTGAAGAAATAATGGCTGAAAACTTTCTAAATTTGATAAAAGACAAAAAGGCATAGATTAAATAAGCCCAGCAAATCCCATAAAAAGGTAAACCTGAAGAAATAAATACCTAGAAACATCATAATCAAACTGCTGAAAACTAAAGACAAAGAAAAAACATTTGAAAGCAGCCAGAGAAAAATAATTCATTACTTGGGAGAACAGCAGTTAGAATGACTGTGCATCTATCATCAGAAACCATGAAAGCCAGGTGCCAAGAACACACAATGGGGAAAGAACAGTCTCTTCAATAAATAATGTTGGGAAAACCAATATCCACATACAGGAGAAAAAATGTGGCCCCTTGTCTTGCATCGTGTATAAAAATCAACTCAAAATGGATTAAAGACTTAAACGGAAGACCTGAAACTGTAAAAACACTTAAAAGAAAACACAGAGAAAAAGCTTCTTGATATTAGTCTAGGCAATGATTTTTTTTGGCTATAACCCAAACTCACAGGCAACAAAAGCAAAAGTAGACAAGTGGGATTGCTTTAACTTCAAAAGCTTCTGCACAGCAAAGGAAGCAATCATCAGAGTGAAGAGACAACCTACAGAATGAGAGAAAATATTTGCAACCATACATCTGATAAAGAGTTAATATCCAAAATATATAAGGAACTCAAACAATTCAATACCAGGAAACAAATAACCCAATTAAAAATGGACGAAGTACAGTAGGGTGACTATAGTTAACAATAAGGTATTATGTATTTCAAAATAGCTAGAAGAGAGGATTTTTAATGCTCTTACCACAAAGAAATGACAAGTGTTCGAGGTGATGAACATGCTAATTACCCTGATTTGATCATTATGCAATGTACACATGTTTCCAAACATTACGCTGTATCTCATAAATATGTAAAATTACTGTGTCAATTAAAAACAAAGTAAAATTTTATTTATTTTACTTTGCTTCCCAAAATGTGATAATTACACAATGCTTTGAGATCCTTTTAAGTCTCTGATAAAAAATTTTGTTATTTTGATGAATTGCATATATACCGCATAGGATGTAAATTTATTGCAAACTGCCATACAAAGTTCTGCACTAGCTTAAATGTTTCATAAAGACTTTACTGACCAAATAATCTCTGACAGAGTAAAGTGGGAAAACATGAAAATTTAATCCAATATCTAGAAAGTCAAAAAGAGAAAAGAAAAATGTATCTTTTGAATCAGAGAATCACACTAGTTTTGCTCTGTATTTTAGCAAAGAATTGCACATAGCACATTAAGGAATCTCAAGCAATTTTACAGTTTGTCAGGGGGAAAGAGAGAGTATTAGATCCCATCCTTCAAACTGTGATGGTGGTTAAGCTCTTTGGGGAGTTGTGGCCTTTATGGGTGTTGGTGAAGGGTCTCTGTGGACACCGTTATTTGGCCATTTCTTCCTGGTGACCTGAACTCTTCTGCTCCTCTCCCTTCCCCTGTGCCTTCCAAGTGCTTCCCATTTGAAAATAGGTCAACAGCTTGTTTAAAAGGTCAAAGAGAAGAGGAACAGAAGTATGGGTGGAGACATGGAACAGCTGTTTCTGAGAGCTCCCAAGAAGGACGAGTTGACATTGGACAGGAAAAGATGTGTATATTTTGTTCAAGGGACAGAAGGCGGGGGAGTGAATAATGGCTGGAAAGATGACGTGGCTCAGGTCAACCTCTTTTACTGCCTTAAAAAAGGGTCTCTTGAATTTCTGAAGATGATACCATTTGGAAATGAAGAGACAAAGAATGCTGAATCATCAGGGTTCTCCCTCCTTTGCCCAAACAGCTCTAATTTCAAAATTTCTCTCTTCTTTTTCCCCTTTATCACTCTTTGGGGTTGTTAACACAGTGTGTTTTCATTTCACAGGGGTGTAACCCTGCTCCCTGGGGCAGCTCACCCAACATCCCACTCCCCAGCCTCAGGCATAATTATAGAGAAGCTGCTTTTGTCTCAACACATACAGCGAACAGTTGATCCTTGAACAATGTGGGAGTTAGGGGCACTGACCCCCACATAGTCAAAAATCTGTATATAACTCCCCAAAACTGACATATAATAGCCTACATTGACTGGAAGCCTTAGCGATAACATAAACATTTGCTTAGCATTTATTTTATATGTTATATGTATTATATATTGTATTTGTACAACAAAGTAAGCTAGAGAAAATAAAATGTTATTAAGAAAGTCATAAGGAAGAGAAAATATGTTTACTATTCATTAAGTGGAAGTGGATCATCAGAAAGATCTTCATCCTCATCACCTTTATGTTGAGTAGACTGAGGACGAGGAGGAGAAGAGGAGGTCCGTTTTGCTGTCTCAGGGGTGGCAGAGGCAGAAGTGGAGGAGGTGGAAGGGGAGGCTGGAGAGGCAGGCACACACACAGTGTAACTTTTATTGAAAAAAATAAAAACATATGTAAGTGGACCCATGCAGTTCAAACGTGTGTTGTTCAAGGGCCAATTGTACTTCTCTCCCTGCTGGAAACTTCTCTTAGGGCTTATCTCTTTGAATAAAAGCCTAATAGATTTATTTTTTTGGGTCAGCACACAGAGTTTTGTAAAAGAAAATGCCATTTTTATGTACTTTCTTGTTGGATGCATTAGATCACCCAAAAGTTGAGGTCACTAAACCTATACTGAATGGCAATTCTTCTCTGCAGTACCTACGTGTTCTTACTCAACACCAAAGCAAAGACCACTCTGTTACCACTGCTACCACATCTTATTGTATGGTGTTTATGTTTCCTCCCTCCTTCCATAACTTCTCATTGTACAGTCTTCACTAAAAACTGTTTTCACATTTTTCTGAGAGCAATATTTTCTTTATCGTCTTTAGTGATTTACTCCTAGGATGGTCATTCTAAAGAGAGTCCTTCATACCAATCCTTCAAATTACAATTCAGAAAACAGACATCTCCATGTTTGCATTTTAGAAATTAGGGTGTCCCACTTAAGAATACACATGGTTTATTTTATTACCTGCTTCTCTCTAGCTGCCTTGATTGCCCCTTAAAATTCCACTGTGGTCATATCAGAGCAAACACCCTTAGAACTCTCTCTAATGATTTTGAATAATCTATGGCATATGCTTTCACTTCCTTCTATGGATGTGTTTGAAGGGTTAGTTCCAGCTGATTCCAGGCTGCCTGTCCATTCATCAATTTGCTCAATTCTTTTCAGCTTCCTGAATTCCCTTTTCTTTTACTTTTTAATGGACATAGGTCATGTTTGATTTCAACAACCCCTTAAAAGTCTGACATATAGACTGAAGAAAACTTAAGAAGATAGAACCCAGCAAGACTGTCCAGTGCGTGGCCCATAACATCACATTTTCAACAACCAATTAGATAAAATTTGCAATGTTGTTATAATAACAATAGTAGCTAACTTCAACGAAACTCACCAACTCTGTAGATGTTACCAACTCATAAAAGACCTATTATTGCTCAGGCCATTGCAATATTCAGTGGCTCTGTCTGGCTATGGAGGAAAATGTTCGGCTCATTTTTCTTTCTTTATGCCTATTAATACAGCTCAATTGAAGACTGCATCAAAGGAGAGTTGAACAACAAAGACCAAAGTGAAATTTTTGTGAAGTATTTGCTGAAGGATCTCTAATTTCTAGATATATGCTGACCACAGAAGGCAATTATAGTAAACAATACAACTAAAACAAGATTTTGAACTCTGGAATTTTTTGGACATAAGAGCCATTTGGAACAGCCTCCATTTAGAAACAAGGTCATCAAATGGTCCCTTATTATAAAAGGTTAGAATTAGAAAAGGCCGGAGCAAACATTTTTTCCTGGTAGTTTTTATCTTTATCTGGATTATGATCTTCTTTGGGAATCTCATAAAAGCTATAAAACTGAACCCAGAAAATTATGTTTACATACAAACATACAACATTTTATCCATGATTACAGAAGACTCATTGGTCTCATCAAGCCCATTTATGGTTTCTACAGGGTTTCTAGGGAATCCAAATTAAGAACCCCCGATCTAGTCCAAAACCAAAGGAGGCAACTGAAACTCAAAAGCGTACGTGGGTCATCTAACTTCATCATTTTCTTTCTGTTCTCCTCTTCCTTTCTTTGTTACTTGTACTTGTACCTTTTTAAATGTTAAATTGATATGTGTGCACAAAGTTTATTCTTTTATTGCAAATCTCTTCCCAAATGATGGGTGATAGGAAGTCTGCTCACTGTCTCTCTCTCTGCCTCATTTAATTGATGTGGCACCATAAACTCCATCAAAGGGCCAATATAATAGACCTGCTTTATTACAATGGGAGTCTGCCATGATGTTAAAAATTACCAATATGTCTGCAGATGCTATAGTCAAGAAACACCACAAAAGGTCCTGAGGGCTTTGTGGGGCAAAGGTCAAGCCACACTCTACTCTGTTCACTTAATGGGTAGCTATAATCTAAGGATACTTATGCCAAGTTCACTCTGGAGTGGTTTGGCCGTTGATTTGGAAACTATTGGCACATCTAACCCCTTATTATTACAACACCTTTTTATAAACACTTAATATTGGGAAATGATACATTTGGATCAAAAAGCTTCTTTGTCCTTCTCCTGTCCAGTAATGAGTAGCAATATAAATAACACTTTCGCAATCTCCTGACGTTAATGCCAGATAATCTGGGAAACAAAATGTATACATGAGCATTCTAGATGCTGCTCAAAGAATTTCTACAGCCCAGAGAAGAAACTTTGAGAATTCTGTACTTTATTCCTTTTTCCCTGTAGAAATTTAGAATAATAGTATGTCCTTGCAATCTTGATCTGTAAAAAATATGCTTTTTCTAATTAATCATCTTAAAATTCACATCACATTCTTTAGAGTCACATGAGACACAGACACAATCCTACCTGATAGGCTTTGTTTTGCTTACGGCTTGCTTCTTTCTTTCTTTCTTTCTTTCTTTCTTTCTTTCTTTCTTTCTTTCTTTCTTTCATTTGTCATTTTATTCTAAATCTGCTTGAAAATCTTCCTACAAAAATAAACAGCATGTTCTCTGTGTCTTGACAAAATGCTTCTAAATAAATAATGATTGTTCTGACTCACATCCTTTTTTTGGCCCCAAATCAATGTGTGAAAAAAAAAAGTGGTGATGGGGTTAGAGTAAGTTCTCATGAAATATGTGTATAAAATAACCTGAAAAAGGAATTCTAACTTAAGGATGGCATAATGAATGATTGTGCCTCAATAGAAAAACACCTATCTTCAAAGGTTTCTGCTTTAAAACAAACAATCACTTAAGGAGGCCAGGTAAATAAGTTGCCATTTGTGAGCGATATCTGCAAAATGATAGGACTTCAAGGACTGCCTTCCGTGGAAAAGCTTCTAACCATTTAAATCATTATCCTGGTGTTATTACCTGAATCACCTCCGGGAGTGAGAAACACACCTGTGATCTCCTGGTAATTCAGCAAAGGAAGCAGCCCTCCTTACGCCCTGCTTGTTGATTTTAAGTACTTCTGGTGTAGTAAACCCTGCACACAATTTTAGATGTGCAAAGATATGGTGTTAAGTTAAGGTTACTGCTCCGAGCCTAACGCCCAGCCCACAAAGTTAATAGCAGGAAATGCAGGGTGGTTTAGCACCTCAATATTGTGCACTAAAAGATGCAAGGCTAGTCTGGAAGACAATAGACACCAGGAGTACTTGGAAGACAATTCAGCAATTCAGTTTAAAAATTAGAGTAAATGATGCATGTTGGGGAGAGCAAAAAATGGTAGCTGTCTTGTTTAAACTAAATGTTTAAGCCACGACATGGTCATTGGAATAATAATCTCCTGGAAAGCAATATTTAAATGTATCCATCATCATTTAGGTTTTAGACACACAGTTAAATATTATTGATCATTTGCAATTGTGTGCATCCATGTGTACATATATTAAACTGAAAAGTAACAGTAGCATGTAAAGTGTAGAAGATGAAGTGTAAAAATAGTACTTGAGTTTCTAATTACCAGTTTTTAATTAAGAAAGCCACAAGCAAATTATAAACATCCAGTTTATAGCATTGCAATCTTAGAGGCTTACACTCATGAATATGGTAATTTTTGATTTTATGCCCTCTTGAGATGTCTTGTTAAAAACATTTTATTGGGGATCCTAAAATTCAGTAAATTTGAAGCCCTTGGCACCTTGGAGATAGTTAAAGTTCTTCAAAAAAAAAGTCAGCAATAAATATTTGGCAAATATAAAGAATATGCACATTTTCCCAAGTGGGTGATTTTTTTTTTTTTTTTGCAGTTCTTATATTCAAGTGATGACACTGCAGTTCAGAATGTGAATGCATATTGATATTTTCTTCCAGAAACTGCATGGGTTGCTGGGAGAATACTGCTCCCACAGAGTTATTTTTATGTGGGCACCTGGAAGTGGTGGCTTACTTGCTCTGGTTTCAGAGCTGTTTTGGACAATCAGGTGTACATATGAGCAAGTGGTCTTTATTTAGAGCAATTAAAATTCTAACATTCTCCTCTCTTGACATGCAATTACTAGGGCTCTGCTGTTTCCACTAATTGCTCTTGCTGGGGACATTGGTGAGAAGCCAATGATTTTGATGGGTAGCGAATTATCATTTTTACTTTGCTACCTGAGAAAAAAATCATTTGCAAAATCCCATGTGTAATTAGCAAGACTCATGATTAATTGTCCTGCAAAATTAGCTTCACTGTTGCTTTTATTTTACTGCTTCAAATATTAATTAATGTTAACTCCTTTCCTTCAGTTCCAGCTTTTGAATATTCAACATGGCTTTGAAAAATTATCAAGGTTTCTACTTGCATTAGCATGCTAGAGCTTTGATTTCAGGAATAAGTATTCTGATTTAAAAGATCACACTTGGGTCATAAATAATTTTTATAGGAGGACAAACAAAAGCATCAGAGCATCATGGGAAGGCATTCATGCACTAACTGAAAGTAAATTGTTTCAATAATGATTCATTCCCACGTGCTTTTGGGGGGAAACATCAGCAAATATGCAAACCCTTGCATTGTGTGTGGGGGGCAACAATCATTCCCCCGTGACAGGCCATCTACGCAGGCATTTTTCTACCTGTAAATTTGTGATAGGTGAGCCTGAAAGCCTTGCAAGAGATCATAGACTCTCCAGTTCAAAGGAATCACAAAGGTCATCCTGTTTTAAGAGTCCCAATCCTGGTGAGCACTAGAATCACTGTGAGTTTTTATGAAAACTACAGGTTCCTTAAATCCCACTCCAGACTTCATGAATCTGACCATATGGCATTGAGTCTGGCACAAAGTTCCCCGGGAGAGTGTGGTAAATGTCTAGGCTTGGAAACCATTGATCTAGTTGCACCACAAGTTGTCTGAATTCCCTCTATCACATCTGGACCAAGTGATGCTTGAACACTTTCAGTGTTGGAGAACTTACTCTGTTACCCTTGAAAATAGCTTTCACCTGCGTTTCATCTCAAGAGTTTATTCCTTCTGTTCTGATAACTGCAGGTGGTTAACTTCATGGTGCGAACATGCAAATGCCTACTGCCTATGTTATAAGGGCAGTTCTCCATCAAATGCTTGGAATCAGACTGATGGTATCTATCACACAGACATGGTCAGGGTTACACATATCTAAACTCCTGGGAAAAAAACTGGTGCTCGCCCTTTTCTAGTCAAAATCCCACTGCCATGTACCCCCTGATACAGAGAGGGTGCTGTGGTCCAAAGGACCCTGACATCTGACTGCCAATCTGGGCGCAAGCCCATCCGCAGCCTTCTACCTCCAGCCTGCTCTGTCCAATCACCCAATCCTGGAGCAATGGCTCTTGCAGCTCTTGTGAGGAAAATTCTGCTTGACATCCCTTAAAGATTTTATTATTAGACTTTGTCTTCTCCTGAGAGCTCTTTTGGCATAAGATTCTCCTCCCAAAAGTCTAGGGTCAAGGAGCCCCCGGGGGCGGACTCTACTTCGTATCTTCCTTCCCAGGCTTCAGGGATCCTGCTGGTGTCAGCGTTAAAGATCTCCTATTCTTCCTGGTACTGAGCACAGTTTGCCCTGGACACAGGGTCAGGCTGGAACATCCCCAGCAGGCAGCAGAGAAGGGGGAAACTTGAGGAGGGGGATGGGCTGTTCAGATGGTCCTTCTCAGAGAGCTTCCCTGTCAAGCTTAGAAATGATCCTGTGGAAGTTGCTTCTCTCACCCGCTGTGTGACCCTGTGGAAGTGACTTAACCTCTCAATGTTTAGTTTCCAGCATCTCCTCACAGGGTTTCAACGAAGCTTTAATGGATTAAGACTAGCAAAGTGCTTTCCGCGGTGCCTGGCACACAGGGAGGCCTAAGTAGGTGACTGCTGAACAAATGAAACTAAACGCTGCTATGGTATCTGAGTGATGGATAAATACATTCTGAATCCCTGAATACTGCTTCCGAGTGACTTTTAGAAAAGCAGTTTACAAAGAAATTGGTAACTGGATGCAGGACCTAACAAAATCCAGTTTTTGCATATTCTAAGGTGGCAAAAGTTCACATTTAGATTCATTTTTTAACCTGGAAAATTCCCAAGGATATAGATAGAAATCATATCTGGGCCTGGAAGACTGCTCATTCCTTTTTAGCCAAATAGCCCTCTTTGTCCCTCCAACTTGACCTTATGAGGTGAGGGTGGCCTCCACGTGCTTGTCTTGAGAACCACCGCTGTCGCTGTGAATACGGTTTGGGTTCTCCTTTCCTGCACACTCACCCTACTTCACAGTAATTAATTGTCCCTCGACTGAGGAGCCGAATGAGAGCAAGACCCTGTCAGAATTGCTCCCGGCCATATCCCGGCACCTGGCACGCAGGAGTCAGGGGGTTTGTCAATGGCTAAGAGGGAGCCGAGGCCCGGCGGGGTAAGGACCCGACCCGACGATGCCCGCTGACAGACCGTTAGTGCGGGTGCCTAGGAAATCACCCATCACAATGGCAGGACACACCAAGACATGTTTTCTGCTGTAGAAACTTCCTCATTAGGAATTGCCCACTGACATAGGGGACTGGCTAATGCTTTTCCGCGAGTATCGTTAACCAATGTTTCAAAGGCGTGAAGAGCAAGTATGCAGTATCATTCAAATGTAACTCAGAATTTCTGAGAAGTGGCTTTTGTATACAATGCTTCAAAGAAATGGATTGAATCCAGGCGGGGGGTAGGGCGGGGCGGGGGCCTGCGCGGGCAGATCTGAAGGGGCGACACATCCGTCCTTAATGCGCACGTGGCCCCGCAGCTGCTTTGACTTACCGGGCCTGGCCTCCCTGTAATTGCGATAAGACACAAACCAGAGGTCCTGACTATCTGGGGTCATTAAAGGAGCCCATGCCCCCCTCTTCCCACACCAGCGGGTTAGCGCGGGTGCTCTGGTTGAGTTGGGGCTGAATTAACTGCCTGCCGCCTGTCTACATGCCCCTCTTCCCACACAGCTTTCCACCAGACGGGCTTCTGGTAGGTCCCATCCCGGCCTGTGGCTGCCAACTGCAGGAAGGTTAGGCACGATGTCAGGAAAGGCCGTAGTACCTACGTAGGTCTGGGGAGTTCTTGTTTCCAAAGTGGTTTTGTACCCATTCTCTCACAGTGCTCCTTAGGACTTTGCCACGCACACCTGTCTTTATAAGGAACTTGAAGCATCAGACTCTGTCTGGTTATGGTGACAGAATCCAGGCCTCCCTACGCTAAGTCGGGGTACTCTTCCTCCAGACCAGGGCTGCTTGTTGGCAGAGGTCGAGGTTGACGTTGGCTCAACAAAGTCTTTCAGTTTAAAAGCAGGGTGAGAAAATGTCTTCTATAGTCCTCTAGGGTAGAGCTTATTTTTTTAAAATTTAGCTTAACCTTATTTCTCTATTATTGATAAAGTCCGTGGAGCCACTGAGTGTTGGCAAATGTTTGAAGTGTCAGAATATAGGAGACAGGGTTCAAGAAAAATGTGATAACTCATATTTCTGCCTACTTATCTTTGCTGGGTGAATTGACTGTGCCCGAATATGGCGGAATTTTTATTGGAAGTGATAAGGTGAGGAAGAGAACAAAGGAAAAGGAGTATCTTCTAGCTGCTTTTACTACATTAGTT
>CAUYSK010013016.1:0-19134 GCA_963575035.1 Avahi laniger
CTGAAATGGCTTCACTCAGCTGAAAATCTGGGCTTGGGGGATGGGGCTGTCCAAGACCCCTACTCGAGCAGGTCTGGCTTCCTTCCACCCTCCCCCTCTCCATGGCCTCTCCCAGGCCTCTGCCAGCAAGTGAGATCTCAGGCTGATGGATCTCCTCTGGCTATGATGTGGGCCGGGAGGTTCCCTACCCAGGATCATAGCCTGAGCTGGATGCACAGCCCTCTTTTGGGAGGAGGGTTGCCACCCCTGCTGGCACACACTCCTCAGTAGGTTCTTTCACAGATTTCTCTTCTGTGCTCTTGGGCAGTGCTATCCTGACCTGGGTGTATGGGGTCTGGTCTGCAGGCCTGTCCCCTGGACCCTGGAGATCAATCCCTGACCCTCCCAGGGGAAGGGATGCTGGTCTTGAATAACTTACAGGGTGCCCAAGCTGGATTGATTTCACTCCACCTCGGGATTTGCCCCACTCTCCTGGAGTCCCCAGGCAAGTAGCACCTGGGAGGGCTGGTGGGTAGGGAACTCTCAGTCTGAGTACCCCTCAGTCTGCTGTAGGGCCCCAAAAGGAAAGTTCCCATTCCTTGGACATGCCTCCATGTGATGGCTAGATTGTCTCTCTGGGCACCCACAGGTAGGGAAGTGGAAGGAGAGAATGGAGCACTATGGTGTCTGCCATTAGTCTTGAGTCTGCGCCTGGGGAGGTGCCCTGAGGGGGCTGGGAGCTCGGCACTGAGTCCACAAGAGGCCACTGCTCACTGGTGGCAGCCGTCTCTGGGCTGGTGTGGCAGGTCTCTCCAGCCACTCAGGAGCCCACCAGCAGTCTGCAATGCAAGGGAGGGGGAAGTTAACCACTCCACCTACCCTTGTCGCTGGTCTCCAAGCCTCTCGGTACCTTTCTCCTTCCAGCTCTCCTCTGCAACATCTTCCCGTGGAGTCTCCTGTAGTTTCAGCACCCTTCCTTCCAATCCTCACCCGATCTATGTTTCTCTGCTAGCTTATTTTTTTCTCTTTCTTCTAAAATTTGTATTTTTTGCTGAGACACTCTGGTGGCTTTTCTCATCCACCATCTTGGCTCCTCCCCCCAAACATGACTTTTATTTTAGGTACTGTTATATAAACTACCTGTCAATTTATAAGTTTCCTAAAATCACATTTCCATTATTAAATCATTTACATACTGTGTCTCGCACTTATCTCTAATAAAATAGTCTTTTCCATGCCAAAAGTATTTAATGGGGGCACTAGTGGATAAAGTGACTATACTTCCATAGCAGCGGGACATGAGCACATGTTATACATAAAGTAGATTTACATCAGAGGTGAGTTACTTAAGCTTAAGCAAACGCAATTATTTTGTAATGGGCTATAAGAAAACCCGCCCAGCATTTGTCTTAGAAGGAAACATTATCTTTATTATCCAAAAGTAAGCAAACTGTCATTGCACTAGAGGGAGACATTGTCTCTCTCTCTTTCAAACTTGTTCTCTATGCAAACATCCTCAAAAAGAAAGTGCAGAAAAAAAGTTGTGAAGAAATACAAAAGACCCTTGGAGCATTGTCTTCCAACACCTATCAAGTGCAAAGTATTACACTAGGTATTAGGAAAAGGAAAAGAAAATCATTCAGACTTCACGGAAATTATACAGCTTACTTAGGAAAAAGATGAGTGAAAAAGCAGTTAACACAATAAAAGTAAGGATTATCATGTTTAAAACAGGAAGACATTTAGCCCAACCAGAAAAATTAGAGAATGCTTTTCAAAGTATCTGAAGTAAAAATTTTCAAAATACATTTATGTACATGCACTTTCCTTAATTTCTTAGAGGAGTATTTTATGGCTTTGCATTAACAATTGCTCAACTTGTATCTATACAAGATTCATTTGCTATCATTATCCTCTTTTAGCCAAAATTTCTTGTTTCTAAGATTTTATAAAGATACTGAAAACTAATCTGACTTACATTCTTTGTGGCAGACTCTTAGAAATAATCTTGATGACTACAAGAAAATTTTAAAAATGATTTTATTCATATGCTTCCATAATGCTAATGAATTTTTCATCTTTTTCTACATTTTATCTTTTCTACTATTTCTTGAATATATAATGTATAAATAAAGTCAGTTATGAAAGAAGCAGCAATATAGGAATAAGATATTTGGCCTTTGGAATCTTATTTTCTATCTTGTTTTCTGAGGTTTCCAAAGAGAGGTTTGTGCACTTCCATTTCCCTGCATGATGATCCAGTTGGTGGATTATAACTTCTATATCTCTTATTTTATCTCATGTTAAAAATGTCCGTGTTTGTATGTTTTGATGTGTGAAATGTATCAGTGTAGTTATATATTTATAAATTTTAAGAGTAAACATATATATAAACATACATAGTCTGATCAAAGTTGTATTACCAATATAAGCAAAAAATATTTATTTAGAAAATAAAATTCTTGACTCCTTAAACCATTTAATTCTTACTAATATTTATGGCAATTATTTAAATGCCCTTTTATTTCCCAGCAATAATAATTAATAATAATAGGAATATTATTAATAATAATAATTAATAAGAAGAATAATGATATCTAATTCTAATTGAGTACTCACTATGTTCCAGATACTGTACAATAAACTCTATTAGACACTCAGTGAATCATTACAACAAGTTTTTAAAGTACATAGTATTTACTAGGCCAGTATTAGAGATAACAAAATTTTAGAAGGATATGTAACTTGCCCCAAGTTATCTGGCTAATAAGTGGCTGAAACACGATTGAAACCAACATAGTTTCCTCTCTTGAGCTCAGGCTCCTAAATACTTGGCTACATGACTCCTCATTAGAAAGTCCTAAATTGGTTAAAATTTATATAACAGATGATTTATACAATTATTACTTTCCAGTTTTCCACTGCAGGGGCTATTAACAGTCCCAAGCAAAAGGGCAAAATTTTTTTGTACTTGAGATAAGGAAAATAGAAAGTGTGAGAGAAGGTATTCTGCCAATGTAGAAACACTTAAGCAGGGAAACTGAGAAAGGAGCTGCTAAATTTTGGGACAAATGTAGGACTTCAGCGAATTCTTGGTAAAGACAAAAAAAAAATAGAAGATTTTGGTTTAAATGCCTTCTCCCTTTAGCAAAATGCATTCTGATTCCATTATAATAGGCCACTGTGTAGTTATAATTAACTCCATGTATTTCAGAATTCTGAAACATCAAACACATAGTCATTTGGAGAAGGAATAAATCCATGAATGACTAAACAAATTAAAGTCTATTCTTATATTATTTGCAATATTGGTAAGTCATGCTTAATTCCTTAACCTGTTGCCTCATTCTTAAAACGTATAGCCAGTAATTCATAAATTGAAACTCCTGGCTTGATGTCTTTAGTCCTAAAATGTTTGCGCTACCCCATTATGTATTATTTGTTGTCACCTGTTCCTATCTTCATTCTGTCTAGCCTTGTAAGTCATCTTCCTAATTTTTGACTAACCTAATCCCTTATTGCATTACTAATGTTTCAGTTTTGAATCATTTTCTCTTCTATGCACCATGTATTGATCTCTTTCATTGCTTATGCTGCCTTCGACATCTCTTACTTGCTCTGGGTGGACTCCTATGCCATCCTACTTGTCATAGTTTGTTTCAGCCAAGTTCCATCAAAAAAATTGCAATGATTCATTTAGCATGGGAGGGTATGAGAAACAGAAAGTAAAGAAAATCAGAAAGACCAGTAATAATCTCACTTTTTCATAAACTTGTTAACCCTTTCTTAGATCCACTTACAGTGACCTTCCCATTCTTTCCCGCACATTAACAATCCCAAGTTGGAGATCAACGCAAAGTGTTGTATGTGTTTACATTCCAGAATTAATAAGGGAAAAAGAAAAGAGAAGGAGAAGGGGGGAAGGGAGGAAGGAAAAAGAAAATTAAAAAAATGAAAGAAAAGTAGCTCAAAAGGAAAAAAAAGGCTCATGTGAGCTGATGAACTTGTACTCAGAATCCTTATTGAACATGATTATCTTTTCAGTTTTCTTAATTTATTTATAATGAGAATGGAAGAGAAGAATCATGAAAGATGCCTTTATCTGATTTAATTATATGATAAAGCTGATATCTGTGATTATTCATAAATCCCTGCTCATAGGCAGAGACCCTGTAACTTGCATAATGGATGCTGGAGTCATCCTTTGTAACTTCCACATGATTCTAATAAATACCCACCCCCAAATCCCAAATGTTTAACAACCACAGCAGAAGAACTTTATTCTGTTAAATGCCAATAATGTCATGAACACTTCTCTTACTAATTGCTCGCTCTAATCCATCATTTCTTAGCAAGTGACAAGAGCAAGATAAAGCACTGCTAGATGATATTGAATGACTCTTGAATTACTGAGGGCAGGGCTAAGCCCCACCTCACACACTTCTGTTACTATGGGCTTCAAATTAAATGCTTCCCTGATCAAAGTGTACACATCACTCTTTTATTCATCCATCATCATCTAACTAAAAATGCCACTGTGCACATCTCTGAGCTCTATTCCTCATGATGGAAGAAAAAATTGAATATAAACAATTAGAAAACACCACCTGCTCAGTGCTTAATGCAAAGGAAAAACATGGCTATACAGTTTGAAATAAAAAATCCGTTAGCTTAAGCTCAGTACATCACTTATATTATCAACCATGGAAGGTGTAAGGTACTGAGGATGTGAAATAAAATATTGCATGACAGATACCTGTTTTCTCTTTGGTGATTTCCATTTGAAGACTGTCAAGCACAGAGTGTGACTGATGAGGCCACTGTAGGCTTGCCTCTATCTTCAATACTTGCTGTTTGCAGCATGATAATAACAGTTGTTACAAGTGAAAATAATGTCATCAATACAGAACATCAGATGGCTCAAAAGATGGCCTGTTGAGCATGCATTTGTGGCTGACAGCTGCCCTGATGTAAAAAATGAGGGAAAAGATGGTTTTCAGCAGGTTATGTTGACGCTGAAGCTCAAAACCCAGAGAATTTCAATTTATCTCTAAAAATAAAAGGAAAGACCATGGATCATGTGATCTCGTATCTGTTTTGTTTTGTTTTGTTTAGCAAACAAAATTATAGGAGAAAACGAGGCAGAGAACTGCAAAGAGTCACAGGACTTACTAGTGAAATAATGTTTGCTCTGTCCGTTTCCTGTTATTTAGCATTCTGCCAATTACTCAAATGATTTCTCTCTTGAAATTTCCCACTTTGGGTTCGTTTGTAATCAATTTTCTTCTTGTTGTTTTTTAAATTTTTTTTTCAATTGGGGAAGTAGTATTTAATAAGACTACATTTGTATTAATAATAGATTTTGGTTTACATAGAACATGGGTTGAGATTTTTGACTTTAGCTGAATAAATATTCACAATATAAATTTTGAGAGTACACCTGTTTAATATTTTAGAAAAACAAAATGTCAGATTCTATCATGCTTTCACCTCAAACTAAAATAACTAATATAATAGCAGTTTATTTCCAGATCTTTTAAATGTTACTGTGACATTTCCCCCTTCCATATTTCTGGGGTTCAGGACATAGGCACCAGGTAAGGATAAATGGTCTAGGCGCTAGATTTGGGACAAAGTGTTATACTGCACTTCCACGGGAGCTGAGGCAGGTTTCACGGGTGATGTAGAATGCTGACGGTGGAAATAACAAGGAGTGCAAGGGCCAAAATGTATGGAATATTTATTATGTGTCAGACACTTCAATCAGCATTCTGTGTACAATGTTTCTTAAGATCTATGAAGATCTCAGTCAATTTTGTATGGTAAATGGTTTTATTATCACCACTTTATAAAACAGAAATGCTAAGGAGGTTACATTTAACACAGACTATGAACCTAATTAGCTGCGCCCTTACAACAGAGGCTGTTAGCAGTGCACGGAACTACTCTGTTCTTGACAGCATTCAGATGGCAATTCTCTGAGAGAAAATGATATCTATCGTCAATATTTCATCTCACACCCTCAGTAACTGACATCGTTTATTTACTAAATGTCAAAGCAGATAGTCTAATAGAAAACATGTACTTAAATGGCCTGGGCAGGGAAGCAGATGCCAAATAGCAGGCAACAGAACAGATCTGAGACTCTAGGTTTCAGTGAGCACTTTTAGAATGGACAAAAGGAAAGTTACTTCAATATAAGCTCAGAAAAATGTTGTGAAGCACCGGTGGCCTCGAAAGAGTATCGGGAGCTGATGTAAACGACACACAATTCATTCAGACAATTGCAGAATAAATTACTGATTGTAGATGGAGTTGTGGACACAAGAAATAATTATCACGACTTTAAAATGTGTTTATTCTATTCAGGAGAAGAGAATGGAACTGTGGGTTCAGGAAGAATTTATGAAACAGTGAGAAGACAAGTGGGAAATGCCGTTTTAAATGTTAATAGTGTATTTATAATCATCATGGTGTGTTTTATTTACTTTAGTAACTAAAGTTCTCAGAAAACTAAAAAATAAATCTTCACATGACAAATGCAGGACTTACCTGAATAATCAGATATTTCCATAAACATAAAGATTATTTACATTTTGCGGTGGTTGTGATAGATTAATAAGCCTCTGCATCATGGTTTAACTCTGTAATTCTAAGAATAAAGAAAGATTCTATTATGTCACAGGAGATCTATCTGAATGGTGAAGAAAATCCAATTATGTATATGAAATAACCGAGGAAAAAACAGGTATTTTAGTGGGATAGGAATGTGATGCATGAAAACTGGAAAATGATCAAATATCTTCAATGATACTTTAAGAAATGGAACTAGCAAAGATGTAATTTTAGAAAGGAGGACAGTTCTATTAAAATAGATAAAATAATTTTTTTAGATAAGAATTTTATAAATGTGGAAGCACTTGCTAAAGTAAGTGATAATAATTCCATTCGTATACTTGTTCATGCATAAGCAAATACCTCTTTATGGTGCCATAAAGAAAATTAAAGTGTCAAGTGGAAAGGTAGATTTTGATGGATAACAAACTGGTGGTCTTTAGGCCGACAAAATATTTGTTGACTAAAAAAATTACTACTTTTTAAAATAATCAAATTGGCCTGGCACAGTGGCTCATGCCTATAATCTCAGAATTTTAAGGCAGGAGGATTGCTTGAGGTCAGGAGCTCTATACCAGCCTGGACAACTTGGTGAGACCTCATGGCTAGAAAAAATAAAAATAATAATAATAAACTAGCTAGCCAGGTATGGTGACATGTGCCTGTAGTCCTGACTACTTAGGAGGCTGGGGCAGGAGGATCACTTGAGCCCAGGAGTTCAAGGTTGCAGTGATCTATGATCAGGCCATTGCACTCCAGCTGTGCAATCCAGTGAGACCTCCATCTCTAAAAAAATACATAAATAAATATAATCAAATTAATTATCAAAATATTAAAAAATGGAAATTTCACATGAATATCTTAATTTATGGTTTCTCTTGAAAAACCAAAACATTTGCTCATATTCTGCGCAAACATGGTCATGGGTCTTAGTAGCCAATGACATGTTCAGACAGAATGTTTTTTTAATTATCCTCAGTTCCCACCATTCCATAGCATCCCCAGAAGTGAAATTGGTGACATTTGTCAGTTATTGTCATGCTTTAGCTACTATTTCTCGCATCCAATTTGATCCTCTCATTGTAATTTTTTACATGGCATGTAGGCATTTCAGTTTTCTACTCTTGCTCTGAAATGGTCATAGATCCCTTTTGACTTAGCGTTTTCTGTTCTCTTTCCTTTTAAAATTATTTTCTCTGAAGAGAATAGAACCTGTGAGGCTCCAAATAGTGCATCACATCTAGGAAAACAATGCCAAACTATTAAGAAAGAATGAATTGAATAAAAGAATTGCTCCCAAGAGCAGAGGTAGTGAGTACCAGATCTGAAAATAAAATTCTTGATTTTTGACTTCTGGTCTAGTGTTCCTAGTAAATATAATCAGTTTATCTGATTCAATCATTTTAATTCTTGAAATAAATTTGCTTACCAGTTAGATACAATTAAATAATTCCACCTTTTAAATTCAAACAGCAAAGTGTTTTGTAGTAGAGTGTTAGATCCTTTATGAAAGAAAGTTGTCTCATAAATTTAAGTAAAACTTTGAAATGTAAAATAAAACTGATCAAACCAGGGAAGATGTTTGGTAATAACTATTTTGTATTATTAATATTAGTTATAAGTATCAATTATTAAAGGCAATTTTTAGAAGAGCTCTCTCAGAGCATTTTTAATATGCTCTTATTTTTTTACTAGACAAACTCATGCAACAATTATAAAAAAAATCTTTTTATAAAGGGAAAAAGGAATAAAGAATGTATCAAATCCTCACTATATACCCATTCTTACGTCAGCCTTTTTAGATTTATTTTACCATTTAAGTTTTCATGAACATCCTGTGGATAGGATAGTGTTATCATCCCTATTCTTTGATGGAAACTGAGGCTTACAACAGATTAAGTTTTCCAAAATTGAAAATTAAAAAGGGACTGGTAGACCATTTCCAAACTCATGAAGTAATTGCTTTCTTAGTGTGGGCTATTTCAACAAATTACCATAGACTGTGTGGTTTAAATGATAAACACTTGATTCTCAAAGTTCTAGAGGCTGGGAAATCCAAGATCAAGGTACCTGCGCATCCAGTGTCTGATGAGACCCTGCTTCCTGGTGCAGAAAGAGAGGGGAGAGAGAGACAGACAGACAGACAGAGAAAGAGATCAACTCTCTGGCATCTCTTTTTATTAGGGCACTAATGTCATTCACCAGGGCTCCACTCTCATGACCTAATGACACCCACCTCTAAATACTATCACATTGGGGATTTGGGTTTTATCATATCAATTTGGGGCAGACACAAAGATTCAGCTTACAACAATTGCTAATATTACTCTTACAAAATCATTTTCTCATTCAAATATTTTCACTCAATGATTTAATAATTGGAAGTAGTGAGATTACCCTTGGTATGCCCATGAGGGTGTATTTATGAGCTCTGTGTGTGTGTGTGTGTGTGTGTGTGTGTGTGTGTGTGTGTTGCAGGAGGAGTTTATGAAGTAGGGGCCCAATATCTAGATTGTGAAAATCTAGATAATGATTTCATATACTATTGATCCAGGTGATTTTAAACTAACTTAGGAGCTGATCACCCACTGATTCAATCAGTGGGTCAATGGGCATTTTGGTTTAAGGCATAACTGATGACAATAATCTTCATGTGGTAAACCGAGATTAAAATTGACATAGCATAAGAGATGTAATTTATAATCAGAAAGGTATTTATATTGCCTACTGATTTTTATAAATATATTTGAGAAATAGAGTTTTGGTGATCAACTTTACCCAAGGATTTGTAAGATAATTAGATGAAGTCACCCAACAATTACAAAAATAAGAACTGAAATAGTGAGTGCATATTCTAAATGAGAAAAATCATTCAAAGTAATGAAAGCCTTATTTCTTTGGTCCACATTATCTATTTTCCTTTTCTTTTTAAAATATAAATGTTGGAAGTAAAAAAAAAAAACAGAAACAACAACAAAAAAATAAGCCATAACTAAACCAAGTACAATTAAAGGAAATAGGAATGAGAAATAGTGTTTTACAATAGCCACTCATTCATGTGTGTATGCGTGTTTGTGTGTGTATTCGGATTGTTATTCAGTTTGTACAGAAAGTTCAAGTGGAAAACCAAAAAGCACTGTTAACTATATTGCATTAAGAACCAGAGAAAAGTCACTTAAGTTACCTTGACAGAAATGTTGAAAATAAATGCAGAGAATTATATTTAGAGTGAGAATGCCCAAGTGTCTTACAGTCTTGAAAAAGCAATCAAATTGAAGAAATTGCTTCTAGAGCTTGGAAGGATTTAAAGTATTACCATTAAAGATGGAGCTGGATGTTATGCCATTAACAGAATACGTCCTTAAACATTGCTATCCTGTGCATCGGAACATACTTACTGTGTACACAAAGATATAAAGGCTCCCATATTGGACTTATTGCTGGTTAGAAAAATCATTTTTAATATTTCCCGTATTTTCTAGATGCACATTTAATTCACAGTTGTAAGCAACCTGAATTAGAAATTTTTAAGAAAAAGCTTGAGTCTTTATATGTTTTAGATAATTGTGTTTATATTACCTACAAAAAGCAAATAAACTGCAGAGCTTTTTCTGCTATATGCCAAATTACACTTTTGTTAATTTGATTGATTTTATTATCTTTGTCTCTCTCTCTCTCATCTATTTATCTGTCATCTATTAATCCATTCATCCATCCATCCTTCCTTCTTCCCATTCAATCTTCTATTACTTTTAATATTATTTTTACTAGAGTGCCTAGTTGCTTTGATTTGTATTAACATTAATGTAGACTGGTAGAAAATGGAACTACAGAAAGATTTTTATTTGCATGGAATTTCCTGGGAGCAATAAAGAATTCACTATGGACTATCTACTCAGATTAATATTAATAACTATGCAGAAATGTAATTAGCTGAAGAACACTGATCTAGGGCGAGACAGAACTTTAATTTTCGACCCTGACATGGACTGACTGCATGATTTTGGTTATTTAAATAAACTAGACTTTAGTTTCCTCCTTTATAAAATGGGAATAATAATGGACTTAACCTTATTTTATGTTAAGCTACATAAATTGCTTTAGGTATTCAAAGAAGAGAATTGATTGTCATTGGATTAGGTGTCTGAAATAGAAGCTTGAAATCCTAGAAGTGAAACAAATTTCACAATACTTGCCTGACTACTGAAGAACCAGACTACTTGACAGGTATGTATATGGCCCTCTGCCTACCTCATAAACATTTTCTGTCATGTCAGCAGTAGACAGAATGTCGGTCTGCTTCATGTCTACATTATTTACATGTGGGAGCTCAAACAATGTGAAATAAACTAGGAAGAGAGACACTTCATGCTTACATCTGTTCTTCAGTCTCCCAAATAATAGGATACCTCCAAATGTGACATGAAACTCATCAATAATATAAACTGAGGAATAAGTCCAAACAACTTGCATTTCAGAATTATATATACATCACACTTGCCACAACCCCTAGTTGTGGATTAATCAAAGAATTCATCAGGTGTCCAAAGCATCCATCTTTTACACATACCCATCTGAAAAATTTGTTTTAATTCAATAGTTCATCTTATAAAATATTATTTTAATGGATATTTTATGATAAATTATGCTGGTTTTACTATTAATATATTCTTCCCTAGTTGTATAAAAGAACAAAAGAAGATAAATTCCTTGATCTGACAATTATTTAGTCATTTCAGACGTGATATTTATTTCCAGATGTCATAGAGGACCCTTTTCTCATAAAAATGATTACAAAACACATTTGATTGATAAACTTTTACACTTCTGCTCTCTTCTGCAGATGGAGAAATAGCATATACATTTGATTCTAAGTTCCCTCAGAAGTGTGAAAACCTCACCATTCATTTTTCTGTAGGAACTGAGCCTTGAAAAAATCAGACTCAGTAATAATTTTGACATTAACACTCTTCTGACTCTGTGAATGAACTATTCATCTATACTCACTGATCAAAACCAATACAAACTTTTTCCACAGTGTATCACTTTTGCTTTGTCTAATTTTTAAAATTTGTTTACAGATACTGTTTCTGAGGGATAACAGCATTTCTCTGGGATACCCTCTATACGTGCAACTGTAGAAAACAGCTTTTATATTTACTTTATCTCCTGCAGGAGTTGTATAGTAAATGAGAGTATTCTAATGCAAGGACTACATTATAAAAACTGCTTTGCTATATGTGTTGTGTGTCTGTATATTTATACACAGCCAATGCATTCACTGCTGTTCAATGGCACATTCTATGGTAAATGATGGAACTAGTACAAACTGAATGTGAATTTGACTTGTGAACTCTTTACTTGCACCTCCTCATGAGCATGACACACTAGAAAATGTAGAGACTTAAATACACAAACCACATATGTCAAGGCTCACATATTACATTTTTATTTTGCCAGTACAATTTAATTTACAATTGTTTCTTCAAAAAGAAAATAAGGCTGAAAAAGCTATAGCAGTCATATTTTGTGATTTAAAAGAAAATAAATAGCACTAATTCATGCCCAGAAAAAAAAAATGTGTGGGCACTTTATTACCCTTTTCTGCACTCTCCTGCTTGCTAGGAAAATCTGTGCTTTCCTCCTCAATGTAAAAAATTAGGTAGAGAAAATACCTCTGCTTAGCCTTAGAGGGAAAAGAGAAAATCATCATGAAGGATTCACATGCATATAGAAGTACCCGAACAGTCTGAGGGAAAAGGTAGTGGAGGCTAGAGAATGATGGAGTCTACCACAGGGAGGGAGATATAGCTTGGCAGGCACATAGCTACTGTATCACATTCAGAGCCATCTACCCAAAGGTAGAAATCAAAGCAAGTGTAAACCAGAAAAATGACTGTCAATATATTACCTTTAATGTCAAAACATACCTTTTTTAGAATATATGAACTACAACTTTATTTTGGGTTGCACTCTAGTATTATGATTATTTTGGAAGCCTCATTCTGTTTGCCTCATTAGATCTATTTAACTTGAACATAAGGTTTGTGATGTAAAGTTAATACTTGAATATAAAGTAATATAAAGCTATCTTTAAGTAGGCTCAATGACATTTGAAATTATCTGCTGGGAAACAGTTAACTTTTCTAAATTCATAACAGCCTTGCTTTGGGGAAATTACTTTTGATTTGGTGAGTGAATGAATCAGTAAGGCTCACTGAGGTGGGAAGCAGTGATGAGAAGCAAACATACAAACTACTAGTTAGCACATGTTGGGAATAATGATATCATGTGTTTAGATGCTAGTGTCAGTGAGATCAAATATGTCAGTGAATTTCAAACAAAATCAGCAACAGAAGTCTATTATAAAACCCAGATTGATTAACCTTTGTTAACTGCTATCTATTTATCTTTCCACCTGTCTATCCATTGATTGATTGATCTATGTGTCACTGTGTATATTTCAGAATAAAATGAGGATAGATTTTATATTCTTTCATACATAGATATTTGTAGAAGGTCTACTATGTGCCAGCTATTAAGCAAAGGCAGTTGAGAAAAACAGTATTTAAAAATTACTGCCTTCAAGGAGCATAGTGTCTAACTAGGAAACTCAGACAAATAAATAGACAATTGCAATGCAGGTTAGTGAGTTGGATCATAAGGTCAAATAGAGAATGAAGCCATAATGGGACACATGGAACAGAATAGAGAACTCAGAAACCAACTCATACAACCAACTGATCTTTGACAAAGTGGACAAAAATATACACTGGGGAAAGGACACACTATTTTATAAATGGTGCTGGGAAAATTGGATAGTTATATACAGAGGAATGAAACTGGATCCTTATCTCTTGCTACATACAAAAATTAACTCAAGATGGATTAAAGACATAACTGTAAGATCTGAAACAATAAAAGTCTTAGAAGAAAATCAAGGAAAAATCTAGCCAAAGAATTTATGGCTAAGACTCCAAACACAAAGCAATAAAAACAAAAATAGACAAATAGGACCTAATTAAACTGAAAAGCTTCTTCACAGCAAAAGAAATAATTAACAGAGTCAATAGACAATCTACAGAAAGGAAAAAAATATTTGCAAAATATGTGTTCAACAAAGGACTAATATGCAGAATCTATAAGGAGCTCAAATAACTCAGCAAGAAAACAAACAACCCCATTAAAAATTGGGCAAAACACAGGAACAGGCATTTTTCAAAAGAAGATAGACAAATGGCCAACAAACATAAAAAAATGTTCAGCATCACTAAACACCAGGGAAATGCAAATTAAAACTGATACAATGAAATACCATCTTACTCCAATTGGAATGGCCATTATTAAAAGGTCAAAAAACAATAGATGTTGGTACATACGCAGTAAGAAGGGAATGCATTTGGAGAATATAAATTAGTACAACCTCTGTGGAGATCAATATGGAGTTTTCTTAAACAACTAAAAGTATATCTACCATTTGATCCTTCAATCCCACTCATGTGCTTCTATCCTCCCCCCCCAAAAAAACTATTATATCAAAAAGAAACCTACATTCATATGTTTATCATAGCACAATTCATAATTACAAAGATATGGAATCAACATAAGTGTCCATCAACTGATGAGTGGATAAAGTAAATGTGGCATGTATATGTACCATGCAGTACTACTCAGTGATAAGAAAGAAATAATGGCTTTTTCAGCAACTTGGCTGGAAAAAGACGCCATTATCCTACATGAAGTAACTCAGGAACAGAAAAATAAATGCCACATTCTCACTTATAAGTGGGAGCTAAACTATGGCTACACAAGGGCACACAGGGTGGCATAATGGACATTAGAGACTCGCATGGTGGGAGGGTGGGAGGAGGGGAGAGGGATGAACGTGTACCTACGGGGTGTAATGTGTACTACTCAGGTGACGGACACACCAAAAGCCGTATTCCACTTCTGTACAATATATACCTGTAATAGAATTCAACCTGTACCGCCTAAATCTATTAAAATAAAAACAAAGGAAAAGAATTTTAATAAAATATTTTAAAAATTTGCATTGTACCCCAGGAAGACAAGTGTACTTTTGATAGCAAGAAACCAATTTTAAGAATAAATATGACATTTTAACATTATAAAAATTTAAAAACATAAAATGTAAAGGAAAAGAAAAAGTGTTGGACAGGATGTAGATAAAGTAGAACTCTCCTTTGATGCTGGGAATATTATTATATTACGTAGCCGCCGTAGAGATTAGTTTAGAGATTCCTCGAAAAGCTAAACATACAATAATCATATAATCCAGCAATTCCATTCCTTGGTATATACGCGAAGGAATTAAAAAGAGTGACACAAACAGACACCTGCTCACCAACGTTCATGGCACCTTTATTCACAATAGTCAAAAGGCAGGAAAGCCCTTATGTCGTTAACAGATGAATGGATGAACAAAATGTGATACATACATATAAGAGATTATTATTCAGCCAGAAAAGAAACGAAGTTCTGATACATGCTACAACTTGGTGATCTTTGAAAACATGTGCTAAATGAAATAAGCCAGATACAAAAACAAAAAATACTATGCGATTCCAAATACAGCAAATTTACAGAGACAGAATATGTATTAGAGATTACTACAGGCTGAGGGGGGAATTAACAAGAGTAAATTTTGGAGACAGCTCTAATGGTTGCATATTTTGAAGGTAATTATTATCACTGAATTATACGCTTAAAATGTTTAAAATGTATTTCATATTATATATATACTTATTACATAAAATTTTAAAAACAAACAGAGGGTATCTAAATTTGGCCCATGTGTGCATATTTGCTGACCTCTTGCCTATAGCAGTGGTTAATATATTTTAAAATTTATAATTTATTTGGAAGGCATGTTAAAACATAGATATTTTTCCAGAGTTTCTGATTCATTATCAATGGGATGGTACCCAAGAATTTGCATTTCTAAGAAGTTTGTGCAAGATGTGGATGCTGTTGGTCTGGGGACCACACTTCAAAAACTGCTAGATTATGTTAGGTATAAAATGGCCCCTCACTAATGAAATTGTTATTTAATTTCTACAAATTGTTTAAATTCTTCTAATCTAACATTGTGCTACCATAGCTTTTGACTCAGTCAGTCCAAATCATACATTTAACATGATTACCACTAGACAAGAAATAGGGAGAGACACAGCAGTGAAGAGTTTAAATGTGAGCCCCGATGTCAGATCACCTAGAATGAATTAAAATCTCTCCATAGGCCAGGCGCGGTGGCTCACGCCTGTAATCCTAGCACTCTGGGAGGCCGAGGCGGGTGGATCGCTCGAGATCAGGAGTTCGAGACCAGCCTAAGCAAGAGCGAGACCCCGTCTCTACTAAAAACAATAGAAAGGAATTATCTGGACAACTAAAATATATATATATAGAAAAAATTAGCCGGGCATGGTGGCACATGCCTGTAGTCCCAGCTACTTGGGAGGCTGAGACAGGAGGATTGTTTGAGCCCAGGAGTTTGAGGTTGCTGTGAGCTAGGCTGATGTCATGGCATTCTAGCCCGGGCAACAAAGTGAGACTCTGTCTCAAAAAAATAAATAAATAAATAAAATCTCTCCATAATCTTGGAACAGTTAATGAATATCTTTGATTTGGATTCCTCATCTGTAAAGGGAAACTCCTCACAGAGTGTTGGAAGGATTATATGAAATACTGCTTGTAGAGTCACTAGCACAGTTCATGGTACATAAAAAGTCCTAGTAAACATTTGCACATATAAAAGAAAGGGACAGGGAATAACACTCATAAACCTAAAAAGCGTTGATGTAAGAATTCTCAGGATATTTTCCTAAATTCAGTGTATTAAAATAAATACGTCATAGATTCTCAGAACTGGGCCTTATAAAGGGGGAATAATCTGCTTATTTGGGAAAAGTGGAGATTCTAAAAAATATTCATTAGTAATATTTAGCTTGCAAATTAGCAGCATTCTCAATCTGGAGTTACTAACTGAAATGGGGAAAATATTACAACTTCTTAATTATTCACGTTTTTCTAAATCTGAACTTAGTAAAACGTGATAAAGGAGTGAGTGGAGAAGGTGGTGAAAATGTGTTTTTCTTTCTGCTCATATTTTTATTTACATATTTTAAGCTGTGAGCAGGCTGAATTAAATGTACACATTGCTGTTTGTGGTGAGAATCCTGGCTAAGGGTTACACTCCTCTTATCTCCTAGAGAAGTAACACACTTTCCTGCTTTTGAAGACTGATTGTCACACTCATTCTATTACTGTACAATGAAAAAGACTCAAAATCTACTGAAATTGACTCACGCAAATTTTCAAATTGCTCACAATTTGATAAGCAGGAATTTACATAAGTTAGTACTGTGCTTTGTGGCTCCTGGAGGTCCATTCCTGCCAATTATTCAAGTTCGGCAGATAACTTCTTGGGAAGGACTTTCTATCTGATGAAATTTTTGCTGAGATTTCTCTCAGTGGATCTCAGCAGGGCTGAGAAAAGGGACTCTCTATATCTCATTTCCTGCTTCTGCTTCGAAGATGTTTAAAAGCTGTGGTGTTTGAAACTCTGTCCAGGCACCTAAAGGCTTTCGCTGCTTGGGTCTTTTTAGGCACTGTCAAATGGTGGATTTCTCTTCTCAGAAGAGTTTTTTACAATTACCAATTATTCTTTCTAGTAATTCAGGTTTGATAGAATTGTTCTCAACAAATATTTGCTGCATAATAGAAATTTATTCACTCAGCAATTCTTTGTTGTAGTCCAGACAGTGTGCAGATAGATTAAACGAGGACTTTTTAAAACCACTTTATTGAAGTAAACATGAAAGATCTCCGGTTGGAAAGAGAACGGGAAGGTAAATTGGGAAGAAGTGCAGGAGTGGAAATTTCAGCAATGCAGATAACTGGGAATATACAAGGATGAGTAAAGTCATCCAGGGGTTCTGAAAAGTGTTCTGGAGGGGGCGGAGATTAACTGAGACACATGAAAAATAGTCACATGAGAAACCAAGCCATGGAGTTCTGTTAGATCATTAGGTATGATGGATGATAAAATAACCCTATATAATGAAAGTTCCTGGAAAATTTGTACAATACATCCTGGATTCACAAATCCAACTCAAATTCATTTGTTAACTCCCAGAAATCATACCTCTCACTATATTACAAAATGAAATTGCTCTTTAAAAAGTCACTGAGTAGGTAAGTCCACTGGATTCTTCTCCAGTTCCTGTCTCACCTCCCCTCTCCATGCGAACCTAGGAAAAACATTTTCTCCCTTGTCTTTCGTGGTTACATTTTCTCTGGTTCTCCTTCTACTTTTGGACTGTACCACTCAGTCTCCATTTTAGATTACTTTTTCACGTACTGTCTCTTAAATATTTTGCAACATCAGCAGAGACTTTCTAGCTCCTTGGCAATTAAACAAAATTACAAAAGAACTTTTTCTTCACAGATTATATGGAAAGTCTAATGATTTTATTAAATGTTTGGAAATCTTTAAAATATCTAAAAATAAGGTTTTCACTCCTTTTGTCTCAAACAAATCCAGGATGAAGCTAAAATTCAGTTTCATTTGCATCTCATATAATGGGATTTTCTTCTTTCTTCTGCTCTTATTCCACTTACACATGTAAGTCTACACACACACACACCTCAATTTAAAAAAAAAAGTAAAAATTCTCATGGATGCTAGTTTTTTTCGAATGTCTTTTTTTGCATCTAGCATCTATTGGGATGATCATGTGACTTTTATTTTTATCATATGAATATAGTATATAACATTAATTGATTTCTACATTTTGAAACATTCTATATGTCTGTGAGATCAGTAGAGGAAGAGAATGAACAGGTATCATCCCTGTCCTTCACCAGAACCACCCCAACACACACCTTCCAATCTCTCAGTTGCTTAAATAATGCAAGATCCCTAGCCAGTGTGCTAGGTAACACTGCATATCATCATACAAAGGGACTAATATTTCCAACAAGGGAATTAACTGTACCATTTTGAGAAGCAAATGCTGTAGCTCTAATTGCAAACCCTGATCCCTGAGAGGGAAACAGAGTAGCCTTAAAATGAGAAATAATAGCCTATAAGACAGGTTACTTGGGCTCCCAGGCTCGTTGCCCTGTGAAAGCCTGGAAGATCAGCACTATGGGTCATGACAAGGAGACAGAAAACTGTGATTTTAGTTGACTAGAAACTCAAAACAGGGGGAAAAATACCACTGTTGCCACAAAAGCCTAGTCTTCAGGATTAGAGTAAAAACACCCATGGTAAGTGCTGTGGCACAGCAAAGTGGCAATTTAAGAGGTTCTTAAACAATATAATCATCTCCATGAGAGTGGTACCTGTCCCTGACCATACTGATTTGGGGCTCACTAAAAGAAAAAGTGATAAATATGTCAGGGTAAAGATTCCCTCTCACCCATCAAATATATCCAATGAAAGGAAGGGAAGGGAAGGGAAGGGAAGGGAAAGGAAGGGAAGGGAAGGGAAGGGAAGGGAAGGGAAGGGAAGGGAAG
>CAUYSK010013018.1:0-21623 GCA_963575035.1 Avahi laniger
TTCTTTTTTTTTTTTTTTTTTGTTGGTGGGGGGGGGTGGGGGGGTGGGGGTTTTTGAGCTTTTGAGAGCGAGAGAGAGAGAGAGAGAGAGAGAGAGAGAGAGAGAGAGAGAGAGAGAGAGAGAGAGAGAGAGAGAGAGAGAGAGATCTTTGCTGTCTCTTCTTCCTCTTATAAGGACACCAGTTTTATTGGATTAAAGCCCCAACCTTATGATCTCATGTAAACTTAATTACTTCCTTAAAGGTCCCATCTCCAAATACAGTCATACTGGGGCTTCAATATTTAAATTTTGAGTTGGTTCTATTTAATCCATAACCCTCAGTGACTTTTCCTTGGTTTAGCATATTACAGATAAGTGCCTAAATCAGTGATGTGTTCAGTGAACAATTGGCAACATTAATAAAGTGTAGTCTTGACAAGTAAACTGAGCATTATACTCACTTGCTACTTCGAAACTGTTAAATTTATTTCCACTTCGGTAGTGGCATTTATTAGATCTTTGAAAATGAACTGCAGCTTCTTAGTTAACAATTTTTTTTTTTTTTTTGGCTAAAAATGTTATACCTTCCATAGAGAGTGGACATTTAATATGCTTAAATCTGAATTATTTTAAACAATGGTGTTCTCAGCTCTATTTTCCTTCCCACTCCATTTCAATGAATATATTTATATTCATATTTATATTCACTGTTGGACAAAATATAAGAAACAAATTTATTTAATACTACTTTCTTTTCCAGGTTTACCCTTCAAATCAGACATGTAGAAAAATGCATCCAGTTCAGAGTCTTAATGAATTACCAGACTTTAAACTAGTTGTAGCTACAAATTATTCTAGGGGACTTCAGGATTAAAATCCTTAGAAAGATAAAGAAAGAATGTGACTTTACATCATGTTTCTTTTTATTATATATAGGATATACTATGTTTATATTTTTATATTTTAATATTGTTGCTTCAAGAAACATTCAAAATAGTGGGAGAGAATATGGAGAAAAATATAAAGAAAATGATTACGGTAATAGATCTGTGAAGTATATCAGGGATATAGAAGTCACAGTAGATTCTTAGAAGCTGAAGAACTTGAGGAATTTTTTACAATGTTTTGTAAGATGAACTTATATAAAGGAGAGTATTTTAATAAGTGAGAAAGTGGTTTTCTAAAACGTTCCTTCTATTTTTTTTCCCCAAGGTAACAGAAAATGTGTGGTATTCTGACTTGTATAATTTTATTTAAAATTGAGAAAATTTATATATTTTTTCTTTAAGAGAAACACATGAGAATTTCACATGAAAATTCTTTTGGCTTACTTTCTGTAATTCTGTTTTCAAGAGAAATTGAAGCTTAAAAATAACATTTAAATACACTAAACTATCTGCTTGTCACTTTGATGAAATAACCAGTACTGGGCTAGCCCTGCCATGTCCACAACTATAAAATTTGACAAAATAAATAAATCTGTTAAGCCATTAAAAAACAGCATTTTGCTGTGATCTTTTGGATAAGTAAGCTAATTGTTTTTCTGCCTAGAGTCACCCTATGGACTGCTGCACAGAGAAGAGAAGCTTTAGTAGAAAAACTTGGTTTTGTCATCTACCTGCCTGAACAAAACCCAATATCATTTAAAGGACAAGAATCATATACAGTGAATTGATAACATAAATGTAATGTCTAGTCAAAGATTACTAGACCCACAAAGAAGCAGGAAGTGTGACCCATAACTGGGGGAAAAAACAGTCGACTAACACAGAGCATGACATGATGGAGATAATTAAATTATCAAATATGTTGTAAAAACACTTATTACAAATGTATTCAAATATTTTAAAAAAACACAAATTAGTGATAGAAATGAATGATATAAAGATAACAAAATGAAATGTCTAGTACTGCAATATTAACAGTAAAAAAAAAAATCACAAGATAGAACCAATAATAGTCCAGTCTCTCCAGAAAAAAAGATTAGTGAATTTGAATACAGAATTTACTGAATTAGATTCTACAAAGTAGAAACTACCAAGAATCTACCCAATATGAAACACAGAAAAAACAAAAGGCAGAAAAATATAAAGAAAAACATAGTCTAATGTGATAGTATTCAACAAATTCAAGTGTTGTTGAAGTACTTGATGATGGAAAGAAAGGGAGAATGAAGTGGAAAAAAATATCTAAAGATAAGGGCTGAATTTTCTAAATTTGATAAAAATGTAAACCCACGACTTATTAAAATTATTTTAATGAAGATGGTATGCCTTCAGCATAAAGATAAGCAAAAAGATCAATGAAATCCAGTTAATAGCTCAGAAATAGACCATATTTTTACCGTCAAATAGATTGTCAATCAAGCTACCAGAGCAAAGAGATAAAATTGATAAAATAGAGTTCCTTAAAATTAAAAACTTGTACTAATTAAGACTCCAATCAAGAAATTAACAGGCAAGTCAAAAACTTGAGAAAGTATTTGCAAAATATATTTTAGACAAGGTATTTTTATCTAGAATATATTAATATAAACCAAACTTACAATTCAATACTATTATTACAATTTTAAAAATGGACAAAGGACTTAAATAGCTGGATAGAACTTGAGCCCATCCTTAGAAGTGAGGTATCACGAGAATGGAAAAACAAGCACCATATGTACTCACCATCAAATCAGTACTAACTGATCAACACTAAGGTGCTCACATGGTAGTAATATTCACTGGGTGCTGGTCAGGTGGGGTGGGAGTGAGTAAACTCACAGCTAATGTATGCGAAGGGCACTGTGTGGGGGAAGGGCACGCTTGTAGCCCTGGCTCGAGTGAGGAAAAGGCATTATATGTAACCAAACTGTACTCCCATAATATTCTGAAATAAATTAAAAAAGTATCCGACATTATATGCCATCAGGGAAATGCATATTAAAACTATATCATCATTAGATAATCACTAGAATGACTAAAATTAAAAAGTTTGACAATACCACATGGTGATCATTATTAGGAGCAACCAGAGGTCTCATGCATTTCCAGTAAGAATATACAATGGAAAAATCAATTCAAAAATCAGTCTAGGATTTTTTATGATAAGCATACACTTGCCCTATGACACAGCAATTTGTCTTCTAGTATTTTACCCAAGAGAAATGAAAGGATATCTACACAAAAAAAATACTTGTACAAGGATGAACATAGCTTTATTCATAATAGTCAAACTGGAGATAACGCCAATGCCTATGAAAATGAATATATACAGATTCTTGTATATGCATACAGTAGACTTACTCAAAAAATGATCAAACTATGTACAAAATGACATAGAACTCAGAAAAATTAGGTTGCGTAAAAGTAGCTAGACCAAAAACAGTACGTACGTTGTGATTTTATTTGTTTGAAGTTCTAGAATTTAAAAAACAAATGTGTGGTTGAAGAAATCAGAACAATGGTTGTCTCCTTTGTGGGGGCAGAATTTTCATGGAAGATTCTGGAGTGATCTTTCTGAAATGATAAACTTATTCTATATCTTAACTGAATTGAGAGTTAATATACATGAAAGCAATTGGCAAAACTCACAGCACTGCACTGTATAATGCATATGTATATACAGATATGTGAACATTTTTATATGTATCAATATAAATTTGATAGAATTTGTTCACCTTTTATAAATCTAAGTAAAAAGTATTAGCTATAAGAAAATCTATTGCATATTTGAACATTATAATCTGAGTCCTCAAGTCCTTCATCACCAATCAGCAATAAAATTCTTTCCAAATTATTATTTACGTGGTACAATGAAGCAAGCAAACCAAGTCAAACCGAACCAAACCGAAGGGCACACCATATTTTCCATGTATGAATTATATTTAAGTGTTTCTCCTACTCTTCTATGCAGTATGTTCTTTTGCTACTCTACTCCATTCTTCTCTTTTCAGTGAGCAAAATGAAGATTTTTGGGGGAAAAAAGAGACTAGAAGTAAATGACAGTAGGAATGTCATTCAGTGATAGAGGCTTCAGAAATTTGTCAATTCTGAATCTGGTATTTTCTTCCCTATGGTGTTAAATGGTCTAAAATGGTCTAAAATGTCTGTCTGCAAATTCAAACCCTGGTGAACAGTGAACAACTAAATGATCTTAACTTAGAAACATCTTAAATCTTTTATTATATAAATATGAATATATCATATGTAATGTATTCTATTAAATATTGTATTTCATCAGCATAGATTTGTGTCATATTTTACTGGGAAAGTGTGAAAAATAATTGCTACTAAATGCCTTCCTGAATAGATGAAATAGTTCCAATGCAACATAACCCTTTAACATTACCTTAGAAATTTCTGAATTGTTGCCATTCTTTAAATTTCCTTCTCTTACACTGTAGCGGCAGCTTTTGGCTCCTGAGCTCCCGTAGTGAAGGAAGGAATAATCACTGGAATCTCATAGTGTTTAGAGAGAAGAGGGGAGGCCAAAGTCTGAAGGAGAAAATGGCCTCCTCAGCTAAGTCCCTTCCTGTATTTATTTCTAAGGACACGTGCAAAAGGTCAGGGCCCTTTGCTAATTTCTTTAACAACTTCCATACAAGTCAGCTGAGCTGACCTTTGCACACTGCAAACAAGCAGCTGTGGGCAGGCGTTTTCGCCTGACCCTTCATTCACCTGCTCACATTCTTTCCATCCATCCATCTTTTTTTCTAGGCTCAGCCCCAACATTACATTGTTCTTACTCTCTGCAAGCTGGGGATTGGCTGCTGCATTTGAGAGCTTGAGGGTTAGAAAGAGAAGTTGATATTTCTGTTACCACAGTCACAATCCCAGTTGGCACCAAAATTGATTTGGCCGTTGTTTTTACTTTCACAACAAAAATCATTGAAATAAATGTCATCTTTTCCTCAGAAAGCAGCTTATTTTAATATACTAAGTAGCACAATTAAAATATGCCTCAAGAAAACGTAGTAGCAAAGAAAAGTGCCACATAAATGGGTCACTGGGAGGATGGAGGGATGAGCAACACAGGCAATGTAGAGATGGTGAGAACAATGGTGCCTTGGCAGGGAACCAAACAGAATGTGCAGATTTTTGTTACCAGCGCCTAACGAGCAGGTTAGAGATCTGGAAATGATGAGGCAGGACTAGATAAAAATTGTATTGTTTATGATGCTAAAAATAGAATTTATAGCCATGTAGTTGTTGACTGGACAAATATTACTTGAATATTACTGTATTATTAGATCCACACACACTCACACACAAAAGATTTCAGAAAAAGATTCAAATCTAATTAAATGACGAACCACAATTATTTATGGAAATTCCCCAAACTGGAAACCATACAAGTTCAATTCCGTAATAAAGTGTCCTGCTTAGAATATCCTTATTGCTTCTTATATTTTCTTTAAAGTATGTATTAAGTTTTCAGGTAATATAAGAATAAGAACACAGAATGTATGAGAAAGTACACATATTTCTAAAATATGCTTCCTTTTTCCTGCTACTGTTATGTCTTTAATTAAGATATCAAAGTAGACTAATAATCCAATAACTTATTATATTTAAAATTTTCCCCTAAAACTCCATAGTTCACTTGACTGTATTTTAAATTTTAAATCAATAATTTAAAATTGGTTCCCAAAATAAAAATTCTTTATGTTGGCATTTTGGCTTCAAGAATGTCTGCCGTTTGTTCAGTTTTTAAAGCATGCATAAGCTTTAAGAATATAAGATACCTGCAAATAGTTGCTATATCTACACATAGATTTTTATTTCCAGTGGTTTTATAAAGGACGTCTTTATTTTTCAAAATGTGCAAAAATGAATTCTTTATACAGTGAAATTTGCATGCTTTTACATAGCCACCACAAACCCTAAAACAAAAAGAGTCTCCTGCTGGGAAATAGAGACATAAAAACGTAACTGGGAGTTGTTGTGAAGCTATTTTTTCTAAGAAATATTTTTTGTTATAATTACTTTTGCTACATCAACCAGACCTACTTAGAATCTAAATTTGTATAAGAAAAATAAAACATTAATCTTTGTAAACTGGAAGTAATAACAAACCAATATTATACTTATGAAAAATATACTACGATCCAATTTCCCCCCGTAGAAAGACATGACTAGGATGGAAACATTGAAGATGAATATTATTAAACTAAAAACAGACATAGAAGATTTGAACATAAGTTATCGTGTTTAATTATTTATCAATATAATCAGTATTAACAATAATCTCCTGCCAAACAAAGATGAAAATGCTGAGTTACAGCAGTTATTATTTTGCCTCCAAAAAAATATCTCCGGAGCTGAAAATCAAATGGGAAAGAAAAAACGAAAACTAAGAACGCAATGAAAGAATGATTCTATACATTTTATACCACGAATATTAAAAGCGGTTTAAACAGGAAATTGGGGCTTCCACTCCCAGCTGATTTTGGAAAAAACAAATTTAAAATCTCTCTCTAAAATACATCTACATATTCTGAATAGATTATAACAAACATTCTATTAAATGCATAGTTAAACTCTCAAAAACAAAAAGAAACAAAATACAAAAAAGGGTACATGGTCAATTTCCAGGATACAAAAAAAAATCATAGGTTCTTCAAACTGGTGTTAACTGAGTACTCAAACTCCAGGACTGTTTGCCAATATCAGAAATATTGAGCCTTGGATTTTAGTTGCAGATGTTGGAGAAAAGAGAAATGCATAGGTGTCATTTATAGTGGGGATTTTATCATTGCACAGAGACAGGACCCTCAAAGGCTACACTCAGCTGTGAAGGAAACATGGTGAGATTTGTCTGTCAGTGAGAGAAGACAACCTGGTAAATTGTCTCCAACAGTAATGTTCTTACATCACTGATTCTTGCCCTGGGCCCACAGTTTAGAAATGTTGTCTGGCCCATGGGGCAAGGAGCTCATGTGGCCAAGGGGACTGAATCATGTAAAATCCATGCCACTTGTAGATCACATTCTGAAAGGACTTCAGAATTGCCTGCCCAACAGCTATAAGGCTGCATTCGGGGCCTTTTGATGAGCTTCGTCCCTGGTTTCACCCTTTCAAGACCAAGCCTACCAAAAGCACATGCACCCCTCAGCTTGTGGCTTGGCTAAGGCATGGCTGACTGTTTGGCCAGGCCTGGAGGTGGAGTGGGATTTATAGAGCTTGATAAGTATATGTCACACTGTTCTGTATCCAATGGAACACAATTGGGCCTTGGAAGTGAACTGTATCAGAGATCTACATTTGTGTTATCATCCCTGCCACATACTAAGAGAGGCACCTAGGCTCAGGATCTACTGCAATTTAAGAACTGAATAGCTCCTATAGGAATTTATAATCAGAAGCTTATATTATCAAAATACAATCTCTAAGTGGTCCTATGTTTATAACACTTGAAAATGACTGGAAAAAGCAAAATAAATCTCTGAAAAATGCAATCCCCCTCCCTAATCATTACAAGAGCATCGTTCTTCTCCAGTAATAAAAAAAACCTTTAAATCATATGTTCTAAAAGTAAAATAAACCTAAAAAAACAAATCCCTTAATGTTTTGCTTCTCATTTATCATGCTCCCTGTGGCCTTCCATCCAGACCCCTGTTTTACAGCCTGCAAGGTAAGAATGGTTTTTATGTATTTAAATGTTTGAAAAGAATCAAAGAAGAATGATATATTTTGACTTGAAATTATATGAAATGCAAGCTTCAAGATCTTTAGGTAAAGTGCTATTAGCACACAGCTCCTTTATTTGATTATGTATTGTCTCTGCCTGCTTTTGCACTGCGACAGCAGAGTTCTGCCAACCAGAACTGTCTACCCACACAGGTGGCCTTGGCAGAGAATGTAAATGACCTTATTGTCCACATTAACATGAGTTGGTATTCCATTCTCTTCATTAACATTCCTTTGTTGTTCCAGGACCCTTCTACACAAGCAAATGGTTTAATTGTTCATTATAGGATCTCAAAGACCCATCACAACTCTTCAAAGGAAAGTATCAACAAACATTTTGTCCCCCAATATCCTTTGAGTTATTTACCCCAAATTCTTGCCCTGCGATTCCCCTCAATCCAGGACTGTTACCCTATCCTAATCAAAGTCTCACATTGGAAAATGCGCCATAAATCAAATTTACAGTTCTCATACGTTCAGACCTTACCTTCCCCCAACTGAGATACTACCAAAGCATGCGGAGGTGGCATTCTCCCTCTCCATTGTAAGCAATAAACTCAGCTTTGCTTTATCAACAGATTGTGTTGACCATGCTTAGGGAGATAGCTTTCAACAATCTAGTAGTTGCCACATAGACCATATGGCCCATAAAACCTAAAAGATAGACGAGCTGGCCCTTTACAGAAAAAGTTTGTCAACCTCTGTTCTAAATGAATATTAGTCCTATTGTCATTGAAATGTCCCATTGAATCTCTTTTCAAAAGTGTATTAGATTATCGGTTTACTTCAGACTGCTTCCTTGTGGATTCCAAAGCAATTTCTGTCAAGGCGGTGGAGGGATGTTTGTGAGCCTTGGATTATACTCATACAAAAGAGAACCTCTAACTCTGACATTTTAAGGACTGAGGTGAAATAGCCACCTGGTTTTTGTCTGGTATATACTCTCCTCATTTCTTCCTGCATGCAGAATTTTTAGCAAACGGTAAAGGTCACATTTCCAAACATTCTAAGAGTGTGATATTTCTGCCAAAATTCGGTGCATTCTTGGCAAGATTTGAGGCAACACAGACACCAAATGTAGTGAACAGATTAGAGGACAAGAATGGAGTTTATACATAATCTAGGGTCCTTGATGTCTTACCTTCATTTCCTTCTGTGGGAATACATGATGAACACCCAAATGAGAACAAAAATGCTATTTTTTTCAGACATGGTATAGCAAGGAAGTAAGCTGACATCAGCTACTTTTGGCAGAGATTCAAAGACTGTCAGGGAAGTGAAAAGTTTTATAGTGAATAAAAGAAAGGCCTCAGGTATGCTCCGATTGAAGGTTGTTGTCATGGGAAGCTGGACCTGGGATATCTGGAAGTAGAGCATCTTAGGTGACTGCTTTGGGGAACATTTGGTTTCCCTGGACAGGTCCTGAGTTAGAAGAATGAGCAGAAAATAAGGAAGCTGACAATCATTGATACATCCTGACTCTGCTGGGCCAATTGCTACAGAGGTGGTGGTGTGCCTTCCTGGGCTGGTAGCTACAGAGGTTATGAGTCAGAGTTTTGTTACCATATATGGTCTGATCACTGTTCAATTTTATATTCATATTTTCATTTCTTTTTTTTTCTCTTGTACACTAAAAAGTAATTCCACAGCAAATGCGATACTCAGCTATTTACATTTTTTCAAAGTTTCCATCATTTAAGAGTGATCACAGTCTGCATCGCTGGGCTTATTCATGAGTCACTCTCAGCTCTTCTACTCCTAAAGAAAAGATATGTTTTTCCTCTTTTTTTCTGCATACCCATCTTTGGTCTAGACTGATTTGCCATGCTTCCTTTTTAGTGTAAGGATCGGGAAGGCAGGAAAAATTCACCCTCAATTTTATTTTTAGATCATTATGGTCCCTGAACTATAAAATAAATTGTTACACTATGTTTAATTCGGTATTCTAGAGATAGTTCAAAAGTAATTTTTTAATGGCTTCCAAGATTGTGTGCTAAATTATCTAAAAGAAAACCTGAAAAACAAAACAAAATAAAACACCTCTAAATTGTGGAAAGATGAGTCTTATAAAGGGACAAAATCCTGAATTGCTTCCCTTGCATAACCTCAGATCAGGATGCAAAGCCACAGAAATATCTTGAGAGGGAAAAGCGAATATTTGGGAAGCAAGCTCCTCAGATGTTTTGAAAAGGGCCAAAAAGTTAAAATCAAACCCTAAAACCACTAGAGGAGAAGCAACCCCTGATCCCTCCACCAGATCATTTAGGGAAATTATAACTATGGAATAATAAAAGAAAGAAAGGAAGGAAAACTGCCCATCAGAACACTGATGACACCGATATACCACAGTGAACTTGAAACTGTGCTCCTATTTTTAAAAGTACTTTGCACCAATTCCTGATAAGCTTTCACGTATCTCTTCTCTTAAGATTCAAGAAAATATCAAATTGTCTTTATGTAAAATTAAGCTCTTGAGAGTATTCTTACTAAAGTTTCAGAAACTTTAGGGGAGCATGTTGCAGAAATAATGGCCATTACTTACTGTCTGTCTTTACTAAATGGAAAAAAATCATTCACAGGAAAAGTCCATTTAACTGATATTAACCCTTTAAAGGCTTATACTGTGATTTAAAATAGATTATGGTAACTTGTTTTCTCAGAGTAATTTAGATAATAAAGGATCATTTGGATAAAAAAATACATTTAATAAGGTGTTAGCAAGAAGCATTGAAGAGAAGTTAAATTTAAATATATAATGTTAAGAAGCTCTATTTTAACTTGTAAGTTATACTCAGCTTTACAGAGAAAAGTTTGATGATAAAATATATTTTAAACATTTTAATTTGTTGGATGAAAAATTACACTTAGAGATTTGAGATTCTTAAAGTAATGCCTGTTTGGAAAAAAGATCCCTCCAAATAAACAAGATAAATACGGTACAAGTATGAAATTTGATGTATTTGTAGTTGAATATTCTGACTGCATGTGGTTTCTTGTTATCTAGTTATAAATTAGAGAGTGACATTTAATGCTTGATATAAAATTGAAATTTATATGAATTGGACTATTTTAAAGAATTATTCTAGCTTTATATCAATGTTTAAGCTGGAAAAGAGAAATTGAAAATTAAGAAGTAGCTACTGGCCAAGAGATGCAAGATGGCCTGCGACCAATTTGAGGAATCAAATTATCATGGTTACATATAAAATACCAAAAATATTATCAATTGGAATACAAAACTAGAATTTTGACATGTGGCATATTTTATCCACTAAAACATGAATTTATTTAATATAATCAAAAAGGTAAAATATTATATAAATGTGACATAAAACACCATTACATTTCAATTCCAGGAAAATCATATTTTGTATGAAATGCTTCTAGCTGGATAAAGATAATCTGCAATTAGTATGAATGTATTAAAGAGTTTCCACTTAAACTTTTTAGGCATGATTCCAAAGTATATGTCACATGCTCATCTATTTTTAAAAAACATTGTCGATTGTAGCTCATTTTTACATATTTTGGCTATGTTATATAAAAATTTTAATTGCTCCTGTAAAATGTTAATCCGTGTACGTTAAAGTTCACATATTTATGATATTTGAAAGGCTTTTGAGATATTGGATAGCTATTCGGTGTTTGCAATTAAAATAAAGATATTCATATAATAAAGATTTCATATAGAGGCCGGGCGCGGTGGCTCACGCCTGTAATCCTAGCACTCTGGGAGGCCGAGGCGGGCGGATTGTTTGAGCTCAGGAGTTCGAGACCAGCTTGAGCAAGAGCAAGACCCCGTCTCTACTAAAAATAGAAAGAAATTAATTGGACAACTAAAAATATATAGAAAAAATTAGCTGGGCATGGTGGCGCATGCCTGTAATCCCAGCTACTTGGGAGGCTGAGGCAGAAGGATTGCTTGAGCCCAGGAGTTTGAGGTTGCTGTGAACTAGGCTGACGCCACGGCACTCACTCTAGTCAGGGCAACAAAGTGAGACTTTGTCTCAAAAAAAAAAAAAAAAGATTTCATATAATATATACTCGTGTGTGTGTGTGTGTGTGTGTGTGTGTGTGTGAATGTGTATGAAATATTTGGACTTTTACCAAAAAGTTAAAAGTAGATTTTGGGCAAAACTATGTGTAGTTCTTCTCTAATCATGGAAAATTCTTAGACACTTGGTATTTCTTTCATTCACGTGAAGGAAATTTAAAAAATGTGAATGAAATTAAGTCAAGTGAATGGTGAATATTAACTGAGAGAATCATTTGTCTTTACATGCTCTAAGTTTTTGCATATTTGATATATTAAGTTGGAAATGTCATATATTATAAACAATGGAGAATAAGCAGTTTCAAAACTGGAGAAAGAATAAAAGTTTTAGAAGGTCTGGAAACAGTATAATATAATTAACTTCAAATAATTAGCAATATATTAATACAAATGCAGAAGTTCTAATACTATTGGACATAAATCAATATGCAGAAGACTCAGTTGATTCAACCAGAAAAAAAATATGAATCCTGTTCTTATACGTATGTATTAAGTCATTGTAGGTGGGCTAGATGTTTGTGAAGTTAAATTATTTTAAGTAATTTTGAAAATTGAAATGTTTCTGTTATTTTAAGATAAAGAAAAGTTTTCTCTATTCTGATATCTAATAGTTTTCTCAAAAATACCACAAGGCAGGCACCTGTAGCCCCAGCTATTCAGGAGGCTGAGGGGGGAGCGTTGCTTGAGTCTAGGAGTTCGAGACCAACTCGGACAATTTAGCAAGACTTCTGTGTCTAAAAAAAAAAAAAGAAAAAAGAAAAGAGAAGAATACTAAATACTAAAAGAGCCAAAACATTATCTTCCAGGAATCTAAACTATTAACTTATAAACATTCAGAACACCATTGCTCTCAAGTTGAAAGCAAGCTGAATCAATCAACTAAATTATCCAGCAGTTAATTCTTTACATATCTGCACTGATTAAGAACAAATAATTGGACCAAAAAACCTTATTCAAGTGCAATATAAATCAAAAGAGAATGCCCCCAAAATTGAACTTTATTCAGTAGTTGTACTGTTTTATTTAATATTCTAATTTTTACTATTTTCTTCAATTATTGAAAAAAAGTGTAATTATTATTTTTTAGGAAGCTAGATTGTTAGTATAAAATGACAAGAGAAGAAGCATTTATATGTAAGAATTTATATGTTCATGGTAATGTTAGAACTGAATTTGGAATATCGTTATGAATGTATGATCTTACAAAATATGTCAATTAGATTTATTTGGTTTTTCACATCTGTTAACAGAAATGTGCTGGTGTTAAAGACACCTAATATAGTGCACCCTACTGGATAGAGTTTGGGAAAAAATTGGCTAACTCAGTCCCCTGGTCTGAAAGGTACAAGGCAAAGCTATTACACTTTGCTGTACCATAAAGAAATAGCACTTTTAATCGATTAATGAGGTCATGTAAAAAACACAAGGGTCAATAAAAAAGAGACTCCCACTGGCCAAAGTTGAGACAATTTGAGCATCCAAAGAAGACTGCTTGGGGAAGTTGATTAACGTATAATAAATTTGAAAAATCCTAAGTACATAAAAACCTAAACATAGAAAAAGTTAACAAACTATTGTAAAAAGGTGACCAAATCGAATGTATTTTTGGTGAATTATTCAATAATTCTGGTATCCTTGGTTCATTTATTGTATCAATGGAAAAAAAAAGCCTCTAAATGTAATTACATAGACATTTTTTTAATGAAGACATTTTTAATAGAATAACCCAAAATATACTTCAATAAATGCAACTGTGAAAATACATTTTTTGAGGCAAACCAAAACAATGACTTTTAAGTCATTAATTAATATCTCTAAGCTTCAAATTTCTCATTTGTTAAAATAAAAAAAGGAAGGGAATTAGAGCATGACTTACTTGCTTCACAGGATTATTGAAAAGATGAATGACTATGAAATTTTAATAATGAATTTTTTTGTGCACTGCAAACTGACAGTAAATGTTAGCCGCTATTACAAATTGCAATAGTCAAATTGTCTTTAAATTTGAATGCAATTTTAATTTCTGTTATTTAAAAAAAAATTAAATCTGATTTTAAAAGTAACAAGAACACATCATAGGGCCTTGATTTGTACAAAAATACTCAAAGTACATTTTAAGAAATAAATTTTTAAATAATACTCAGAAAATGTTAAGAACACGGTGTTTATCTGCCTAGTGTTTTTTAAAAATGTTTTTACATGAATATATACATTTTCCTAACAAGCTCTTGATTATAATGTAATATAGTTTATAAATTATTTTAGTCTTCCTATTCCTCAAGTGATCTCATATCAAATATTTCAAAATATTATTGTTAAACTACAGAGTATTCTGCTTTTATGAATATTTTATTTTTCCAATACCCTATTATTAGACTTTTTGATTACCTATTTTTTACAATGTTATAAATAATGGTTCAGAATAATTTTGTGCATAAATATGTACACATTTCTTATTATTTGCTTAGGATGGATTTCTAATAATGAAAGTGCTTTGTCAAAGGATATAAACAATTCATAAAGATTTGAATATATGTTTTCAAATTTCATTCTTGAATATATATCAAAATCTTTATAAATTATTTATAATTATTTATTTCACTCTCAAATTTTCAACCAATATATACCTCTATCACATGATATCAAGATTTTTATTTCCTACCATGTGAGTACTGAGAATTATTACTGAACATTCAATAGACAAATGACTTTTCCATTTAACATAATGAAACTCAAAAATACATTTTATATACTTTATTGCAGTAGTTAGTAAAAACTGAATTAAATATTTGTAATTCTCACAAAAATGCTTGATTTACATAGTAAGCATTCAATAAATATATGTTGAGTGAGTTCCACAGCCTCAAAGACAGAAAACATGATCGTTGTACCTCTTAATCCTCCCTAATCTCTTCAAAATTAAATGCTGAAAAACTGCCATTAATATAAATTAAATTAGCCTGGCATCAATCTTACTGGATTTCAAATTCACCATTATCAGTATCAAGAAAGTGTTTCTGAAATGATAAAGAAAAGCTTTTGTATTGTGATATGTAGGCTATTTTTGTAAGACCGTTCATTAATGTGTTATCTTTGATATATCATTTGGCTTCCATCTTTATAATTAACTAACAGATTTTCAAGAATTAATTACTTGAGATAAAGAAATAAAGCATATTTTCAAATGCTGTTTCACTTTCACTTTTAAAAAATATATTGAAAACCTGATGCATATAATGTTATGCTTTGAGGAAATACTTTTGTTTATGTCCTGAAATCCTACAGGTTTTATTTAAAGAATAACAAAGTACTAAGCACAAAATAATTTCCCTTATTTAATATATTTCAGCACCTATTCAAAAAAAAGAAAATCCCAAAGTATGTATGATCTCATTTAGGAAGAAAATTCTAGAATATAAATAAAATATTTTAATGTAGACTTAATTTCATCAATTTAATTATCCATGCAGCAAATGTTTTGAGTATATCATACAGAGGCTGTTCATATACTTCCTACAGTAAGTTTGATTACTCTTCCGTCTAGATTACTTAGAGGTTTTTCTTCATGGAATCGCAATGACAATACAAAAGGAACAAAAAGAATTCATATATATGTGAGATTATATATATGTATGCATATACATGTTCAAACTATATATATTGAGGTTATATGAATATATGTATATATTTGCTAAAATACTAGATCCTGCAACAACTTGATTTATTTTACATTATAGATCCTATTGATTTAGGGGAAAATATTAAAAGTAATTTTCAGTTGCTAGAGAAAAAAGAGATCTGTTGAAATGGAAAGGAACACGGTGACTACAATTCTATATTGGTGTTCTCCATAAACAGAGTCTGGGACAAAAATTACAAGTGGAAGAATTAATTTGGTGGGTGAATAAAACACTTGCAGGGACTGGAGATATGTTGAGGGGAAGTAAATGAATTGTGTATTATCAAGACAGCTACGGTTATCTATGACTGGAACTTAATCCACTAAAGAAAACAAATCTGAAAGTCAGTGAAAAACACTCACCTTAAATATATTACAAAAGACATGGGACTTACCTGTTCCTGTCAATCATTAGTTGAAGACTGCTTCCAAGGGTGTTAATTATTGATCATTACAACTCTACCATATTGGTCCGCTGCAGTGTGATAATTCGTCATTCTGTAATGACAAAACAATAACAAAAAAAACAACAAAAAAGAACAGAAACAAGATGGCAGTGATCCCATGTAGCAGTTATATCTAAAGTACCCTCAAACTCTATATTGCTTCATTCTCAGCCTTCTCTTAAAAGCTTTCATATAAACATCTGCAATTCCTGCAGGATATAGACTGTGCTTTAGGAATATTGATAGTATGTAAGCTTACTTTTGGATAATAAAATGACTAATATGACTCTCTAGGGAGATAGAACTGAAGGGCTCTGGACTCCAGCATTAGAATTGAAATACAAATCAAAAAAAGAAAAAAAAAGAGAGAGAGAGAAAAATTAATACAAATCTACATTTAAAAGAACAAAAAAGATCCCCTCCCTGACTGAGTCCCAAAATTTGCTCCCTGAATATTGGAACTGAGTTCAAGCAGTAAATCAAAAAAGACATGTAGAAGCTAACTTTGAAGGATCTTTCAGTGAATTTGGTTCAGCTATACAACACTATAGAATAGCAGCCCAATCCACAAGCCCTATTCCTGACATGGTGAATTGATCATCCTTTCAATGCCTTATTTGTAAATACGGTTAGTCTGTCAAATGTTGCCATAGATCTGAATGATGCTGACAATGAGAAAATCAGAAATTAGAGATTAAACTTGAAAGAATGGCAAAAGTAATAGCTAGGAAGACGGTAAAAATTGTTAACAAGAGCACAGATACTCAATTTTTTTAAAGAAAAAGATCTAGATTAAAGATGTCTTGAAGAGAAAAACAAAGTAAACAAAACAAAAATAACAATAAAAAATGATAGGATATAAATTGTATGGGCATTTTGCATTTCTTGTTAGCGAGACATTGATGCTTTAATCTGGACTATTTTTTGAGGCTGTTGTTATTATATATGACCTTGAAAGACAGAGATATAACTCCTTCCAGAGAAAAGGGCAGGCATGCTTATTTCCCATTATGTAAGATACGGGTTCTCTAAGTTCTTGATAGCCATTGTATAACACCCTCCATTGTGTGTACATATGTCATCTAGCCCTCTTCAAGTCACCATGTGGGACTGGAACTCAATGACCCAATGCAGAATAACCTCTCGCTACTGCTATTGCTATGACTAATAAGTAGTCCTTTGTCTGTGACCCCAGGAGTCTGTATCTTATACCAACAATAATGAAACTGGATGGCTAACTTGTTGAATGCTTAAGTACAGTAAAAGCTTATATCCTTCACAGTTCTTGACCAAAACCTGATAGATTATAATATGTGTTTGAATGGATTGGGACATTTTGACTTTTGATAAAAAGTTTGGGGATGAACGAGTGATAGAAATCTAACCCAAATGTAAAAAAAAAAAAAATAATAATAATTTCTTAATTTCAAAGGAAAAAATATTCTAAAGCTTTTATACAATGTTACTATACAGATTGATCTACTCTGTATAGTATTTTTTACAGTCTTTATAAATTGAAAACTGTGTAGTAGGTAGAATTATGTCCCCAAATAGATATAATACTACAAAAGTAATTCATATAAATAATTTATAAAATCCGTTCCTTCTTTCTCAAACCCTAGGAAATATGAGTTCTATAGAAGAGTAACTTGATGGTAAATATAATCCTGTGTTAAAACATAATCATAGTACCTGGGCCTGAATAGCTCATAGGATATTCTATAGATTTTTGTTGTTACTGTTTTTGCTCATTTGTTTATGTTTTGTTTTACTTGTATTTCAGAAAAATTTCCTTCATACTAGATACATAGCAATCAGAATTAAAGTGTGAACTTGAAGGATAAATGATTATGAGTGCTCAAGTATAGCTAAACAGAATCATTTTTGTTATTTTCATAAGACTATTATATATATATATACACACATATATCACATTCTGATCAAAACAACAATGCAGAATGTTATAGTGGTTTTAAATTGAGAATATCCTTTATTTGCTACTTCAAACAGTAAGATGATAATTACCACTTAAAAATAAATCCATTCATTTTCATTGGATTATTTTTCAAAGAAAGACAAAAAAATTAAAAAAAGAAAAAAAGCATCTGTTGCTAACTAAGCTCAATTTAGCAACATGCACAGCATAGTTTTTTTTTAATTATGTATTTTTGCCATTAAAATATACAAAATGCATGACACTTTTTAGGGGGCAGAGTAAATAATTTAAGTAATATATTTGAGTCATGCTGTGATGATAAAATAAATTTGGAAAAATATAGTTCTAATGAAATTTAGTTGTAATAGCAATAATCTAATGTATGTTCACCTGTTTTAATGTTTGATTTAAAATTCTGAAAAAGAGCTGCACTAAGAAATTATCTCAGTTCTCTTGAAAAGTTTCTGATCATGTCCTTTGCTCTCTTTTTGATAGGGCTGTTTGATATTTTCTTGATAATTTTCCTGAGTTCTATACAAATTCTAGTTATCACCTCTTTATCAGATGTGTATCATGTGAATATTTTCTCCCATTATGTAGGTTTTTTATTCACTCTTATGATAGTTTTCTTGGCTGTGCAGAAGCTTTTTAATTTTATCGGGTCCCATTTATTTATTTTTGTTGTTGCTGTGATTGCCTTCGAGGTCTTCTTCATAGATTCTTTGCCTAGGACAATGGCTATAAGAGTTTTCCCAACATATGCTTCTGGAATTCTTATAGTTTTATGCCTTAGGTTTAAGTATGTTAACCACCATGAATTGATTTTTGTGAGAGGTGAAAGGTGAGAATTCTGTTTCAGACTTCTACATGTGGCTATTCAATTTTTCCAGCACTTTTTATTAAATAAGGATTCTTTTCCCCATTGTATGTTTTAATCTGTTTTGTAAAAGATTAGATGGCTGTATGAGGATGATTTTATATCTGCGTTCTCAGTTCTGTTCCATTGATCTATGTCTCTGTTCTTATGCCAGTATCATGCTATTTTAGTTACTATAGCCTTGTAGTATAGCTTGAAGCCTGGTCCATTGATGCCTCCCAATTTGTTCTTTTTGCTTAAGATTGCTTTTTCTATACAGGATCTTCTCTGGTTCCATACGAAGCACAGAATTATTTTTTCTAGATCTGAAAAAAATGTTGGTATTTTAGATGTTGGTATTTAGATGTTGATATTTTAATAGGGATTGCAGTAGACTAATGGTGAACAAACATATGAAAAAATGCTCAACATCTCTAATTGTCAGGGAAATGTGAATCAAAATGACAATGAGCTATCACTTATCACCAGGGAGAATGACCTTTATTAAAAAGACCCAAAACAATAAACGTCGGCATGGATGCAGAGAGATAGTAACACTCATACACTGCTGTCGGACTGCAAACTAGTACAACCTCTGTGGAAAGTAAAATGGAGATACCTCAAAGAGCTACAAGTAGAACTAGCATTTGATCCAGCAATTCCATTATTTGGCATCTACCCAAAGGAATAAAAGACATTCTATAACAAAGACATCTGCACTAGAATTTTTATAGCAGCACAATTCATAATTGCAAAGATGTGGAAGCAACCCAAGTGCCCATCAATACATGAGTGAATTAATAAAATGTGGTATATGTATATCATGGAGTTTTATTCAGCCACAAAAAAACAATGGTGATCTAGCACTTCTTGTATTATCCTCGATAGAGCTGGAGCCCATTCTACTAAGTGAAGTATCACAATGATGGAAAAACAAGCTCCGCATGTACTCACCATCAAATTGGTATTAAGTGATCAACACTTCACTGCACATATAGCAGTAATATTCATTGGGTATTGGGCAGATGGGAGGGGCAAGGAGGGGATGGGTTCATACACACCTGATGGATACAGTGTACACCGTCTGGTAGATGGACACACTTGAAGCTCTAACTCTGGGGTGGGGGTGAGGCAAGGGCAGTATTGTAACCTAAACATTAATATCCCTGTAATATGCTGAAATAACAAAAAGAAAAAAAAAGAAATTATCTCAGGATGTCAGCAAGATGGCTAACTGGAGGTGTCTAATACTCATCCTATCCACAAAAAGTGCCCAAACCGTGAATAAACAAGTACATTTTAACTAGGCTGGTGTATGTGAAGGAGAGCACTGGAGTACAGCAGGTAAGTGATGGCTGTCCCATTTATGGGTAGCCAAGCTTGCACTTCATGATGCTTAGCTTTCAAATCACAAATAATGAAAGCTCCTTCTAAGTGTTCCAACCAAATAGAGAAGCACTAAATTAGGATTGATTCTACTGTCATCCAATACAGCATTCCAAAGTTGTTAATAATATTGGCATTCTCTGAGAATGAATCTTATATAAGGGGGTCAGTTTATACTTAAACCTGTGTAACACAAAAGGTCATACTATACCCCTTTTCTAAGGTCAATCAGGTGCCTAAATGACTGCCAATATGACCTGGGGAGACCCTACATTTACTTATCCATGTTGGACCCCATCTGTGATTAGAAGTGGAGTTTTAGCACTTTTACATTTAATCTATAATAAGGCATCCTTTTGATAAGACATTTAACTAAAGTTTAGTTTGGACCATTAGTGTAAATATTCTGAGACAGATCATAATATTTAAATTCAAGAATAATACATGTAACTTTGCCAAAGGTACAACAACAGACTTTATCAGTATGAAAGATTATATTCCCAATAAAATAGAAATGACTCGATTTGAATGTCAATATCTCTAACAGACTACATTATCTGTTTGTTTAGCTGAAGCAATCTTCAGTGGAATTCAATATTATTCATTTAGAATTATATTCAGCTGCAGAGGAAACAAAGAATTGCATGAAAACTGCAATTTCCTTATGTAGCAGGTATTTCTATTATCTCTCACCAGCATGTGGCTAAAATTTCTTTTCACAGTTCAAATAATTTTTTATTCCCTTGAAAATTCATTCACAAATATGGATTTAGTCTCATACACTTTAGGCATTGCTTTAGTTACAGTGATGGACAAAACAGATATTTTTCAAGACATCTTTGAGCTATTTATCTCTCTTAGTCTGTAGACTCAGAGCTTCCCTAGTAGCAATTTCTTAGAATGTTCTGAGTTCCCCATGATTTCATTCTGTATGTGTTATTTAATAGTAAGGGGTCCACAGAGGCAATTCTTTTCCTGCTCTGTCTCTGGCCACATGCTATAGTTTCTGTGACATCTGGATCCTACTCTGGTGATCACCTTTTGTATGTGATTGATAGCATTCCTCAGGCTAATGTTGCTGCTTGTTGCTGGTTCCATTTCTCCCATACTTCTTTTATATTGCATCAATAGCATGGTGCTGGCCTTCCCCATATGTCCCTATAGAAGACTTGAGAATAGATTTCAGCTTTTAATAAGACTTTACTGAATGGGTAAGAGACAAACATTATAATCCAACTTCTAGAATTTTCTCTTTTCATATTCCAAAGGCTAGTGTGTTGAGTTGAGCTCCGTGTGAATCTCTTTCTGGCAGGACCAAGCTCACATATGTCACAAGGAAAGCTCAATGGTGTCCAAAGTTCTATTAAAGCCAGTTTACAAGGAGTCCCCAGGAGAGAAGTTAGTGTGTACCTAACTGTACTCTGAAATAGACTGTACCAAGCTCATTTCTATTCCAGCACACTTCTATTCTCAAAAAAGTGCACTTCCTTTAACCACCAGCCTCAGTGGTGTCATATCCCCTCTGGTTAAAACAGAACAATTATACCACAATACACAAAATGGGTAACTTTTGAAATATTCAGTTATAAATAAAGCCACATGTAAGATTATAAG